>BNST01001498.1:0-303465 GCA_019650275.1 Xylocarpus granatum | reverse complement strand
GAGCAAATATGATTCACGTTGTCTAGGTTCGAGTGGAGTTATATAAACATAAGTAAATTAGATGCCTCAATATATATTTTTTTTAATCTAGATAAGCTGATGGAGTTTGACTTTTTACCAAAGTGTGGTTGTGGGTATTTGTGATTGTTGGCCTTACTATTGAGGATTGTTGTGACTGCTAGATGTCCTACTGCTTCTCAATTTTTGTGAATTTGTTTGAGCTTTTATTTTGTTTATTCCCCACAAGTGTGTGTGCTTTTGAGTGCTCATGCCGCTACTCTTTTAATGATTTTGATAAATTTTGTTTTGTTATGGAGGCTTCTAGAAATTGTGAAAGTTTCTATTCTGATAAGTAGAAAAATTAGTTTTGGTGAACTTTGCTTTCATTAGTTTATCATTTTATGCGAAACAAATAGGATGCTTTCCCATTCACGTTGTTTGTGCTAGATTGAGGAAATATAATATTGGCCACTAGAAATGCTGATTCTAGATACTGATGTGGTAAATGTTGTTTTAGGTACTTCCAAGTGTTTTCTCTCAATTTGAATTTCTCTTAGATTTATTCTCTTTTCTGTCCTTCTGTGGCTCACAAAAAGGAATACATTCTTGTTTTAGTATGCATTTTCTGCTTAGGGAAATCCAGGATACTGGCTTGTAAAATTATCTTCTTTCTTCATCTGTTCTTTCATCACACTTGATTTACTTTCACATTACTAGATTTTATTTCTACTTTAACACAACTTTATCTTTCCCTTGATTGACATATATACATTGTAGGGGCATCTCATAAAAAACCCTAGCACACAGAGGGCGAAAAGTTTGCTTGAGATACCAAGTGCTCACCGTATAATCATAAGTGGCACTCCAATTCAAAACAACCTTAAGGTATTATCTCCAACCTTTGTACTTACTTTTTTGTTCTTTTTACTCTGTATATACTTCCATGATTTTACTGCATCTGTGGCAAGCATAGGTATATAATATATTCTTTCCTATTTTTCCTATTACTTTGAAATAGGAATTGTGGGCTTTGTTCAACTTCTGTTGCCCTGAGCTACTGGGTGACAACAAATGGTAATTTCATTCTGAAAGCTCTATTATGCTCTAGTTTCTGCTGCTTGTCGCATGAAGCCTTGAAACTTTGTCAGGTTTAAGGAAAAATATGAGCTTCCCATACTTCGTGGAAACGACAAACATGCTTCTGATAGGGAAAAGCGTATTGGTTCAGCAGTTGCAAAGGTGATGGTTAATATGTATTATCTCATTAGAACCATTGTAACTTGGAATCTCTGATGCTTCTTTTTGACAAGGCATTACGATGTAAAGTTCAATTTTATTTTTATGTTTTGGTTTATTTGTCATGGCGTGCTTGTAACATTTATCTGCATTTACGTGATATGCATTTTCTTATTCTTAACCAAGCATATATGTTGTAGTAGAAGGAAACTGGCTCATCCTGAGCCTTTTTGTGGCCTCTTTCGAAGTTTATTAATTGTTTTGTAATGGTATTCTGGTTTGCAATGAGATGCACATGAATACATAGAAAGTCTAAGAAAATTATGTTAATTGCACAGTGTTCTTGCATGTCATTTGTATCATCATATAAATGTACACCCACAGGTCATTGGTTTCTAGATGACTTTTGTTTCATTTATGGTTATACAATAATCATTAAGCAAATATTACATAAAAGTTTTAAAACTCATAAAAATGGTAGATATATTATATGTTAGATTTGTGGATATTGGGGAAACTTCCTTTTCCCTATGACTAGTAACTTTTTAGAAGGGAAAGAAATTTGGGTGGTTCGATGAGGTTGCCAAGTGAAACACATAGTGTATCAGCAAAAGTTTATTAAAGATGCAATTGTTAGTTGACGATCAGTTTTTTTGGTATTGACATATTTTCTCATGTGTTTTACTTTTGTGGGATAGTTTCCACTTTGAAGTGCCCTTTCTGTCATTATATATTATAAAACTTTTGTGCTCAACTCTTCTTTCATGCTTTCATCATTTTATGCTGCCAAATAGACTTCTCATGGTCAGCAAAATGTTTTAATATTATTCCATTTTTTTTTCAGGATCTACGGGAACGCATTCAACCTTACTTCTTGCGTCGCTTGAAGAATGAGGTATTTTGTGAGACTGATGCCGCTGTAAGTGCCACACTTTCTAAGAAGAATGAGATCATTGTGTGGCTAAAATTGACTAGTTGTCAGGTACATTATGCTTCTCTATCTACATTTTCTTTTTGTACATGTTATTTCATCTCAATTACCTTGTTAATGTCAGTCCTGTTCTTATTTGTAGCGACAACTTTATGAAGCTTTTTTGAACAGTGAGCTGGTTCTTTCTGCTTTTGATGGCTCACCCTTGGCTGCACTCACGGTAATTTTTGTTGTTTAGTTTTGAGTTGTGTTCTTTCTTTGCTTTAGTGTATTTGCCTAAAATCTTTATGCTTCTCTGTCTACAGATATTTGAATTATTCAGTCTTTCTGTACATATTTTTTACTTAGGTCTTCTGTTTTTTTGTCAAGGTTCTGTGATGTGACGTTGCAAACTTTTTACTAAGCCTTTTTATGACATTTTAATGTTTTATTTTGTTTCTCATTTTCAACTAAACAATAACAGTTATTGTTTGCTATTAAGCAGATTCTGAAAAAAATATGTGATCACCCACTTCTCTTGACAAAGAGGGCAGCTGAAGATGTCTTAGATGGGATGGATTCAATGCTTAATCCAGAAGATGCTGGCCTGGCAGAAAAATTGGCAATGCATATTGTGGACGTTGCTGAGAAAGAGGGCTTTCAAGAGCAGCATGACAACATCTCATGCAAAATATCATTCATATTGTCGTTATTGGTTAGAGATGCAGCAAATTTACAGATTAATGATCTAAAAACATTCTATGTTTGCTCAAGTGTAATAGGTATGATGTTCTTTTGCAGGGTAAATTAATTCCAGAGGGTCATAATGTTCTTATCTTCTCACAAACTCGCAAAATGCTTAATCTTATTCAGGTTTGTTCCAAAATATGGTTTTGCAAGCTTTTGATGCCTTTAAAACATTGTAATATTTGGCCAGTTAATTTTCCAAGTATTTCCTGAGGGTGGTTGATGATTTGGTAATCTGGAATAATATGATATAAAATTAGTGCAATACAAAAATGACATGAACTCCTGCATTTCTGGTAGTGCAATACAATAATATGCTTAATCTCATTTTTAAATTATCACTCACTACTTAGTGAAGACAAACTCTTTATTACAAGCTTCAAAGCTAGGTGAGTTCTGACTCTGTAGTTGCTTACCTTGTCTGTGTGCATCTAGCTTGCTATCTTTTGTGCCAAAATGATTGCAATTATTCATTAAAATCTGGGTGCCTTAGTTTGAATACATGTTTAATCAGTGAAACATTTTGAAAATACTGGCGTGTTAAACCTGTTAATGATTGGTTTGTCAAACTACTAGTTGTTCATGGCACCATTTGCTACATGCAAAGGTTGCAAAAAATTATTGACACAAAAAACATATGCTAATATTGCCAAAAGCTATATGCAAAGGTTGCAACACATTGATTGTAGTGAAATACATATTGATGGATTTAATGGCCATCATTTTCTTTCTTTTCTCTCATGATCTTGATATTCTACTTGCCCTTTTATGTGAAAAGAACACAACTGTTGCAACCTTGAAAGTTGGAAACAATATAGAATCTGTGGTGACAATTTGCATTTTTTAACAATTCAATTGAATTTGATTTGCAAAGTTTGAAAAATTAATCTAGTACACATATTGAGACATTCCATAGTTGTGTATTGTATTTTCAATATATTGTATGTAAAAGGTAATTTGTGCTTGATCTTTGGTTCGTTCATAGGAATCTATTGTTTCCAAATACAACTTTCTACGCATTGATGGTACTACGAAAGCTAGTGACAGAGTGAAGATTGTTAATGTAAGCTTACAACAAACTCAATAATAAGAATTGTTGGCTTTTGTGGGAAAGATTTATCACCTGTCTTCATTTTTCTTATGTTTTCAGGATTTCCAAGAAGGTGAGGTGGCTCCTATATTTCTCTTGACATCTCAAGTTGGTGGTCTAGGCCTCACACTTACTAAAGCAGATCGTGTGATTGTGGTTGATCCTGCTTGGAACCCAAGGTGCATCCCTAATTTTATTTGTTTTTTATTCTTTTGGGACTTAGTAAGTTATTAACCAGGATTCTTCTAAAGCTCAAATATGAAGGCGTGCTACAATTATGAGAGGCTTTGTGTGCTCCTTTAAATGTATACATGTCATTCAAATTCATTTTTGAGTGAATATGTTTGACTGTAAAAATTCCACAAAAGTTTCATTTTTAATTTCAATATTTGCTTAGTCGGTATTCTTTAATGTTTTTTGTTGGCCTCTGCAACCTTTGTTTACCTAATTTTTAGTGGGTTCTACTTTTCACCCATAAAATCTGCCTTGTTTATTTCTCTGTTTAATATTTGGCTTTTTTTATTTAAGAGAAGTTTGCAATCTGTCTCATTTTGATTGTTAGCAACAGATGTTTAGTATCCCTAACCCTTTGATTATATTTGATCATTTGGTTGTTTAAAATATTAGTTCAATGTCATCTACTGCTCACATCATTCTTCTCTCATCTTCTGGCTTGTGGTTATCAGCTGGATGATATAATCTTATAATTTTTGTTTAGTCAAATATTTAAAAAGGAGGTTCAATATTGCACATGGCTAACATTTGCTAGTATGCTAGACCAGTCTCTTTCTCTTTGCCCACTAGAATGCTGAAGGGAAGAATCTCTTTGATTGGATCATTTCCGAAACATTTGGCCCTCATAATTTGCTTAGCAACAAAATATTCCAATAAAAATGTCAAGGAGAATAGCACTTGTCAACAACTAAACGCACAGAATAGAGGAAATCATTTTTGTTTCCTATAGAGTTGAGAGAGAGAATTTGTCTTCAATTTGTAGTGCTTTTGTAGGTTTGGAAGAATATGAAGTACAAAACTAGCATGGTAAAAGCTATGGATCAACCTACAATTGGTTATCTTAAGTTTGTTGTTTGTAACAAGAGATAGCTACAGCAGTGGCTTGTAATAAGATTGAAAATTTTTTATATTGGTCTTTAAGATGCTACTGCCCTGTTTAAGCTTTATGTGTTCGGTACAGCATACCTTGTCAAACCTGTCTTCAGGGTAATGACAGCTCTTAATTGTCAGACCAAAAATAAAAGTTAAAAAAGAGAAATATCTCAGGAAGAGTCAACTACAAAGTTGATGTTCTAATTATAGTTATGATGTGATGGTGTTAGGTGAAGAATGTTGCTAAGGTGTTAAATGTTCATAGCTTACTCAAATTGATTTCTTATTATGTTTTCCCTAGAAGATAACTTTTGATTTTTGGAATCAACTAATGAATTTTATCTATGCAGTACTGATAATCAAAGTGTTGATCGTGCTTATCGTATTGGGCAAAAGAAGGATGTCATTGTGTACAGATTAATGACATGTGGAACTGTTGAAGAAAAAATATACAGAAAGCAGGTTGAAAACTTTTTTCCTTTGTTTGGTTGTGGCTATATGGCAGTACGGAGAATTTTCTCCTTTATCAATGCATATTTTGTAATTTCAAATATTGATGCGACTTGTCAAGACCTCCGCATAGTTAAAGTTGCAACAAGTTGGTGAGCATAGATGGGGACAAGAACCACCTTTTAGCCTGATGGTATTCACCTCCTTGGTTTAATTTGAGATTAAGATTTCAATCCTTCTTATGTGTTTGTGGGAATAGATATCTCCATATATTGCAGTTGAAGTCTCCCTAATTTTGAGTGGATTTTTGGGCTGGGCTTCAGTTGGGCTTGATCACGAACAATCTTGATTTCTGGGCTGGGTGTTAGTTGGGCTTGATCATGGATAGTTCTGGTAGACCCTAACTAAATTGTAATATTAGATCTTCAAAAGCATACATGGAGAAAAACTGTTTACGAACGTACACATTGCTTGAAAGAAATATTTGAAACTGTTAAACTATTGAATTGAATTGAAGAACCTTACATATGATAAAATGTGTCATTTGTTTGAGGGAAATATGAGATGTTTTCAAGATGATTCCTGTGAGTCAAGCTATCTTGAGCTTTAGTCTCTATGCGGTTTTCTTTGAGGGGACTACCATAAATTTTTACTATTGGCATGTTTCTTTATACAATTTTCACTCATAAAAGATATTTCTAATTTCATTATTAATATAATGATATCATCTTGATTGCTCAAAATTTGTTGTTTAGATATTCAAGGGTGGATTGTTTAAGACAGCAACTGAGCACAAAGAACAGACTCGGTACTTTAGCCAGCAGGTACATGCAGAAGTTGAAAGTTGTTGCTTTACTGACTGGGTTTATAATTCTTTATGAAGCTTGATGTTTTGTACTTTACATCTTTCAGGATCTTCGGGAACTTTTAAGTCTTCCCAAACAGGGTTTTGATATTTCTCTCACCCAACAGCAATTAGATGAAGAGCATGACTGCCAGCACAACATGTATTGAACCTACTGCAGCATTTATATTTCATGAAACCATTACTTTTCCCCCTTGGCTCCATGCCTGAACTCTGCAATTTCTGTTTATGCTTTTTACTTAGTAAGCTAAATAAATTTACATTTTAATATGCTGTAAATGATTTTGGAATTTTGATCTCATGTTCCTTGTGCCGTTAACTAACTGAGTCCTTTTCCCCCATACTGAACCCAAAACAGAAAAGCTAAAAGGAGCGCTGTGTGATATAAACTCAGTAATTACTTTTTCCTTGAATTGGTCAAATCAGTTTTGATTTTTTTCTTCTTTTGATCAAAGCAATCATATGACAATATTAACATTGTTGGATCAACAAGAACCAATATCCTTTATTCCTGACAATGATATTTTATGTTGCTCATAACTTGTATGCTAAACTATAACATATAAGGTTTTTTTGCAACACGTTTTGGAACATGATATACTTTAACATGCATTGTGACTGTACATGCACATTATATTTTCATGTAATATAAAGAAGTTTGGCTTTATGGGTCTGTATTTAATTACATGAAGTTGTCTTTTTAACAGGTGCTCCATTTATTTATTTGTTTGGCTATATGTGTCTGTATTTCGTTACCAGTAGTCTTCTTTTAAGCAGGTGCTCCATTTATTTATTTGTATCCTAATTGCTCTTTTTTCTAGGGACGAGTCCTTGGAAGCCCATATAAAATTCCTCAAAACTCTGGGTATAGCGGGAGTCAGTCATCACAGTTTACTTTTCTCCAAGACTGAACCAGCACAAGTAGTGCAGGAAGAACAGAAAGAAGAGATAAGGTGAAAATTTCATTTTATTCTTCCTTCATTGTGTATAATACGGTAGCGCATTCTGTTAATGTATGTCGATTGCTTCTGATATTTTGACTTTCAGCTGTTATATTGTTATATATTTTCTTTTTGCATTTCTTAAAACAGTTGCAATTTGATATATGTTTTTATTGTATCTTTGTACGCATGCATGCGCCCATAAGCTAATAGTAAAAGTTTTGTGATGCTCCATATATTTTCTGCTGCAATATCCTGAAATTGAGCTGCAGTATAATTATTATCTTTATATTTTTCTTCTTTTGTACTAGTAGTGAAAAGGTTGTAGTTAAATTGTCAGGCTTCTCTTGATGAGTTCATAGCCATTAATACAAAAGTAAAGGCTGTACTGGTGTTCAAGGACTCTCTCTCTCTCTCTCTCTCTATATATATATATATATATTGTGCACTGGGTATATGAATTTGCCTGTATTTATCATCTTACAGTTTGAATTTTGTGCTTCTTAATTTGGGAGCAGGAGGAAAAGAAATACTTTTGTAGGCAATTCATCATCAAACAATTCACTTGAACATAACATTTATGGGTACTGACTTGAAGGATCTTTTGTCTTTATTTATATTTTGGCATATTTTCAATGTCTTGAACATAACATTTTAACACTTCTGCAGAGCTGAGTATGCTTTCAATCCAAAAGATGTAAAACTGATCCAAAAATCATCATCCCCAAAAAGTGAAGATAAATTGACAGAGTCACAGATCAAGGAAAGAATTAATCGGCTGTCACAAATTTTTGCAAATAAGGTATGGTTTTGTTTTAATTAGTACAACAATTAGAATGTATGGTTGATGAACCTGTTTATTTGACGAAAACTAATGGATATTTTTTTGCATGAACTGCTAGCTATGCTTCCTGGCTGGGATTTTGAGCCGTATATTTAATAGGTTTTTGGATTGTTAGCCAAAACTAGTTCTCTAAAATGACCAGTTGGTTAGAAGTCCCTACCCCAGGTAGGACTATAGCTTCACTTGTTTTGTAACCTTACAATTATTGTCACAGAAGTGTTAATTAACACTCCTGAAAATGCTACTTCCTGGAACAAAATAAGTTTAACAATAATCTTTTTATCTTCTCACATCTACTTGGTGCATCTCCATCAATTTGGGTTAGAATTAATTATTTAGATCATGAATCAAAATTTGAGGCATATTGTCTGCCTAGTTAAAGTTTTTAGTCGTTGATCATAATCTGTATTATTTCTATGTCGTCATTTTTTTTATTGTTCTTTCAAAGGATACAAACCATGATTTATAACAGTGCTGAATCAGGATTTATGCATACTCAACTGGTTTGATTTTTGTCTAGTTTGGGCAATCTCTTTGAGATATTTTTGTTGGAAAGTAGACACACTGTTTTAAAACTGGTTCGAAAAAAGGAAATGGAAGAACAAATGTTGTATGGGTTCACAAAAAAATCCTGTGAATCGGAACTAAAAAAGAGGCATCAAAGTAGTTTTTGTTTGGATGGAATATTAAGTTCTCACTTAGCATTGACTGCTGCTCCTTGTTCTTGTTTGGCAGGGTACAATGGAGAGATTACCAGACAAGGGAGCAAAAATACAGAAGCAGATTGCAGAGCTGAATTCAGAGCTCATTAAGATTAGAATGGAGAAAAGAACTGAGCAACAAATCATTGATTTGGATGACGTAACCGGGAAACTCCAAAGGGTGCTGAATGTGTAGATAAGATAAGATCATTTTGGCGCAAAAAAATTAAGACTTGGTCGAACTCATGTTTTGTAAACAATGTTTGTTTTGTTGTTTGTACATGACAATGCCCATCGTGGTCTCCCGGCATCGATTGAAACGAAAAACAATAATGTTTTCCAAAACATGCATCCGATGACTATTTATTACAAGTCAGTCTGTAAGACATGAGCCATTGAATCCGATGACTTTTGGCTTCGCTAACTAATAGTGTGCTTTTGCTGTGATTCAAAATTGTAGGAATTAAAATGAAGTTAATAATAATGAACAGACAAAGTAATTTCCTTTATTTTGAAATAAACTTAATTTTGAGCCCAATGTTATTCTAATAGTTGAACTGAGTTATATAACGACACCTATGTCTGTGAAAATAGTCTATCTATAGCACAAATGCAAGGAGAAGCCCTAAAACAAAAACTAAAAATTGTGCAAAACAAGTTGGCAATTTTGTCCATTCCTCCTTCCCTCCTAGTCTCAGGCTCAGCTGCTGCATGTTACTTCTACTGCAAGTCTCTTTACAGCATCAGGACATAAATCCGTACTAAAGTAATCTTGTGTTAGTTCCACGGTGCAATTATTTTTCTTTAGGCAAATCTGCAGACATTTTCAGAAAAAGAAAAAACCATGTTAAGCAAACAAGAAAAATATGTTAAAAGAAAAAGTAAGAGCAGATGACAAACAGTCCTTCCTCACCTGCTCAACCACAGAAATGGAGTTAGCGTCGTGGCAATCTCCGATACTGTAGGATCCGCACGTTCCTTTAGGAGTTCCGTAGCTCGCAAATTTTACACTGGAGATGTGAGTGTGGTCGGGGCATTTCAGATGAATTGGTGGCTTGTTCCTGCCGATTTCCGTTTCGTTTTCATGGAGAGTTCTGTTTTCATGGTGATAGGGATAATCCTCACCAACATGAGCACATACGCCAGAGACTTTACGTCTCGAAAACCTGATTGTCGTTGGATCTCCACCTTTCTCCTCAAAAATCACCAGAACATTCCCAGTTTTCTTGAACCAAGACCGAGGAATATGGTACCTGTTCAAATTCATATATTTGTTATCTTCATGAAATCAGGTACGACGCAGTATATGAATTCTAGATGTTTTACCATCTTTGTGTTGGTTTTCCACAATTGGTGACACATTTTTCCTGAGTAAAAGTGCCCCTGTAATCGCATGTTTCAACACAATTATCATAACTTATCCTAGGCCAGTATCTTCCAATTTCTTCCCCGTTCAACCAAGCTAGACCTTTCCCCATGTTAACCATGTCCAAACCAATAGGTTCATGACCTGGCGGTTCGTCCACAACAACCTGCATCGTTCCATGTATTGATTATCGTTAATCTTCCTATAAACGACAACCAAATATCCATGCAAAAATGTAAAATTTCCCAAGTTCTTACCTTGTACCATGTTAAATACTTATTTTTTGGTGGTTCAGTAGTTGATATCCAATTTACATTATTCGAACAATCAGGATTGTATATACCTAGGTCTTCTCCTTCCAGTCCTATCTGGAAAACACAGGAACAGTGATAGATATGAGCTTCTGAAACATATTGGTGTGCCAGTGGCAAAGGAAGAGGAATACCTTGTAACTCCAATCATTTCTAGACAAGTCGACGGTCCCATTGTTGAATCCCTTAATCTTAACACTGATTGGTCCTCCTCCGTTAAATTCGTAATATGGTCCTGCACTCTATAGCAGCAAGAAAAGTAACATCAAGGATTTTGAATATAACATTTGAGACAACAACATGACTACTTGCAATGTGATTTCTCACCTGTAAGCCAACCATCATATTCAATATAGCAATGTCATTCCTCCCTGCTTTGAGAGTGATCGGATAACTATATTTGTAGGGAACCTGTGATCCATTCCCGGTAGCGCTACCCGCTATTGGGAAATAGAAGATGGCTACTTATAAGAGCTTGTTCAATATAATGCCATGCAAAAAATTGTGCATCATGCAAATGAGCAATGGCCTTCTAGGTGAAATTTCCAGATTTGCCCATTCATTATGCCTTTGTAGGTCATAAACGGAAACTCATGCAGCTCAAAAAGAACACAACAAAAAGAAAACTTAAGGTTAAAAAAGAAAAGGGTAATGAACCTAGAAGTTTATTATTCACGAAAACATGCTGCGCATGACCCTTTGATTCAATTAGAAGAACTGGTTGGCTTCCTTTCTTTAGGAACTCTTCATCTTTATTGACGGTGATACTGCAATCATAGAACAGATTTTGTTTCAAAAACTGCATCAAAATACACAACACTTTCTAATTCAAATGGTAAAACAAATAAGGAATAGCCAAAGCAAACACACTGAATACGTGAGAAAACTCTGAATAGACTAACCTTGTTGTATACCAGAGGTAGTCAGTAGCATCTTTTGTGGTATTGAGATGATCCTGAAGATGATTTTTGACAAAGTTAGCTTGTCCCCATATTCCAATCATCTCATAATATACTTCCCATTTTAAACCATTCGGTGGTGACTCTGACGGCTGCAATTTCTCTGGTACCATATCAAATATTGATATTTGGGTTCCTACCTGTCAAGTTTTTATGAAACAAAAGCAAGTTAAGAACTTTGAATTGGATGAATTTCTTTTACAAAAGATACAAATGTGGTTTTAAGCAAGAACTAACAAACTCACTATTGCAGTGTTAAATACTTCTTTCTTGCAGTCGGGCAGAATGCTAACTGACCATGCAGGCAAGTGATATTTTCTATTTCGAAACACTACTGTCTTGTCATGTTTATCATCCGTATTAGAAAGAAAGGCAGCACATGCGCCAGATAAATCATCAGCGTAGACATCGACCTACAAAACAGTGGTTAGTCTGTAATGCTGCCGAATTCAGTAACTTCTATTCAAGTGGATTAGCGAGAAAAAAATAGCATGTTGAGAATGAAAATCCACAAGAAATCACCTCTTGTTTAGGACCTAGGGACTTGTTACTTCGCTTACCGAAGAGCAACGGATGCTCACATTTCATTATAGCTTTATGAAGTTCTTTAAGGTGTCCCCACTTCGGATTCCTAGGTATACCTACAAGCCAAGAAAAGCATCAAAGAGGCTAGTAGATTTGAATCACAGGCATATTTGATCAATGAACTCACCATATTCATCAATTGGTGCATCATAGTCATAACTTGTTGTGATAAAAAGACCTGATGTGCGGCCAAAATTTGTTCCACCATGGTACTAAACCACAGCAAACAACAAAATGATAATGAAGATAAGTTGCTCAATGAGATAATTTGAAGCGAATGAATTAGTAAAACACTTTATCCAGAAAGAAGATTAAACAAAATACCATATAGTAGTTGTGTACACTGCCACCTTTCTGGAAAAACCGAGCAACAGAATAAGCAACATCCTCTGGTGGCCTGTGAGGATCTCCAGACCCAAAAGTTTTAAACCTGGAAAATTTAGGGCATCAATGGTACCGTAGTCTTATTAGAAATCTGAACTTGAAGGCTTCTATAAATCAATGTCGTTTTGCATGTCTTTCGAAAATAATTATGTTATTTGAAAGCTTGTCAAGAAATCCTAGACACCGCGACTAAACGCAATAGAACATTACCATCCAGGCCAATTCTCAGTCCAAATTTTGGGCATGTTGGGATTATGAGGAGCGAATTGGTCACAATAAAAGGAGTTACAAGTGTCAATCTGCAATGGAGGCGAAGAACAATGAAAAGAATTACATGTTTTGAGTTGAAGTTGAAATTCTCATTGTTCCAAAAGAGATTTTTTTTCAAAATTGTCAGGCAGATAAATCTCTTACCACCGGGTCTGGAGCATCCCATTCTTGGCACATTATCCATGGTACACCTGTATTCTGAGAAACAGCCATTTTTGCGGCCCACAACATATAATCCTTCCCTCCTTTATAAAATTGTTCATACCAACTATATTCATTTTCAACCTACAAGTAGATGGACTTCACTGAAAATTCATCGGATTAACTCTAGTCTAAAACCTTCAAGCTATATCAATTGAAAGCTGTAACTTGCCTGAGACAATATGATTGGACCTCCTTGTGAAGCAAAAAGTTTCTCCTTCTTCATCATTTTCACAATCAATGTCAAGAACCTCTGCATGTGAAACTAAAATCCCAACAAACAAACAGGAAAATAAGTAGCAAGTAATCTCCACATCTTTTCGTATGCATACAAAATTATCAACACATTATTGAATACCGTGAATGGCTTATCATTAGTACGGAAGACAGTGCCATTAATGTAATGCAACCAAACAGGTACCCCTCTACATCATATCATCAACGTTCAGATTTTTATAACAAGCAAAGAAAACTGAAAAGACTTATAAACATTAAGGTTTGAGTCTACAGCAACATTAGTGTACCCATAATTGTACTCAGCAGCAACAAATGGGCCTATTCGCAGAATCATATACATCCCAGCCTTCTGAACTATTTTCACAAACTTGACCAGATCATATCTTCCCTTGAAATAGTACTGAAATTTCCATTTAAATAGCAAACCAATGTCCAACGTAATCAATAAAAGTGCATATCAAAATTTGGTGAATAGTAAAGTTTGGTGACTTGCTTTGCCCGGAGTACGCTCATGGCCACTCCAAAACACGTACGACTCAATTGTATTTACTCCTCCTTCCTTCGCTGCTTGAACCAGTCCCGGCCACATCTATCACATACAACGATAAACGAAAAGAAACAGTTAACCTAATGCCTGGAGTATGCTTATTGCCATTTCTGAAAGCACGTTAGAAAAATTTAGACTGCTAAATAAGTAAGGGGGTGAGAATGAATATCACCGCAGAGAACGCTGCGAGGATAATGAATGGATAGCAGAAAGGAAAAGATTTCGCTTCCGTTGATAATCAAAGAGCGACTGTCGTAGGTTACATTTACGTTGCAAGCGGAAGAGTATGGGATGGAGCCGAAACAGAAGAAACAGCAAAAACAAAACAATACGGATGGCCATTTTCATTTTTCAGTAATGAAGTGAAGTGAAGGTTTCTGTCTGGTTTTTATAGATACGCATGCAGTAACTAAGAAGCATAGCAGGAGCAAACTACATTTGAATGTTAATATTAGATAAGCATGTCTATTTATCTATTCCATCTCATAACTCCAAAAAATGAAAAAAGTAAAACAGATGTTTACCGAGTTGATAATGCAAATCCTTAAAAGTTTTGTCTTAATGTTAGATAAGAATTCGCTATTTAAATATCAATCATCTGTGAGATAAGATTGATGAATTTCTCTCTCTCTTTTTTCTTTTATCTAATTAAGGTAATTTAATTACACCCAAGCCTTTGTTGTTTGTCATAATCTTATTATAAGTCCTTCAAATTTTGTCACCAGTCAAATTAGTTATTTGATTTGACGAGGTTTACCATTACAAATATCAGCAAATGAAATCTAATTCGAGTAGGGATGGCAATTTGAAAAGTTTGGTAGGAATATTAAGGGAAATTTTCAAAATTACCACTTTTGGGAAGCAATTTGCATGAATCTGTAATCTAAAATGACCAAATTACTTACCTTTGGACTGAAATACCCTCCATCTCGAAAAACTCACTCGAAAGTCACTCTCTAAACACGGGAGAGTGAAAGGCGGCCAAATCGATTGGTGAGATTGGCGGCTACAACAAACTCTAGGTAAATTTGAGTTGATGCTTGTAAAGTGTGTTAAACTCTATTTTATTTAAATTGTATTATAATAATAAATTGTTTGAATTAGAATTTTATATTATTTTGCTAAGCATAATACTCATAACATTATTTTAACAAAAATTCTATTAAGATTGTTAATCAAAATTTTCATAATCCAATCCTCACAAGATAAAAAGACTATAAAATTTTACTTTACTTAAATCGAACTGAAAATTTAACTTTTATATAAAATTTTAAATTTAACTTGTAAAATATGAAACTTGTATTTTACAATTTGATTGTTTTAAATGACCTTCAAAAATTATAATTTTATATGATATTTTATATATATGTCTACTGAGTTTTATTTTAATCTTAGAATTTTCAAAAATATACTTTAATATTTATAAATTTTTAATTGAGTGAATTTCAATTCTAAAACTATTAAGATAGGTTCATATTTTTAAAAATATTTATTATTTTAAAATATAAAAAATTTCTTCGAAAATTATAAAAATTTCACATGTTTACTAGTTTATTTAGAATTGTATTTAAATAGTTATAAATTTTCTATGAAATTATTTGTATTTCTAAAATAACTTTTGATAGATTATTATTTTTTTTAAAAATTATTTTTTTAAAAAAAATTAAATTCAAAATATCATGAAATTTTTATATATGATATCTTAAGTGCACTAAGAAAATTTATAAAGTTTAATATTGATCCGATTTATAAAATAGGAATTAAAAATTTAATATTATAAACAATTTTTGTTTAGAATTTGTAAGTAGAACGTGTAGACTTAATTAAATTCTGTAGTTATTTTGAATATTCTAAATGAGATAGTTTATTATTATAGAAAGTTTGGAACCTTCAAATGACAATTAAAGGTAACTAAAGATTTTTACTTAATTTGAGGTAAGTAATTTCATTCATTATATATTGGATTATTTTTGCATTATAAAAATATTTTGTGACACAAAATATTTGACTTAAATATTTGAAAAAATATGATTATTTGTTAAATGAATTTACATTATGAATTCTAAAAAAGTTGAATATTTTTAAATATTTTATTAATTGCTTTATAAAGTTAATGTTTAATTGAAAAATGTGTTAAATACTTTGTAAGAAAATCAATGCAAGCCATATGTTATTAAATAATTCTTAAATGATTACTTAAAATAAAATATTTTGGCTCCTCTATCTGTAGCATTCTAATTCTGATTCTATTTGATCGTAGTCGATATATTTGTATATTTGGACCAATTGATATTTTATTTAAAGTATACATAAGATTTTGATTTAATTAATGGTTGACTCATTGGGGTAAATGTAATACTACGGGTGACATGAGTAATTGAAATAATTTTTTATAATGAATGTTTATATATGCTTCTATTTTTATATTTTATGAAATATGATTTATACATGTTCTCTTATAAGTTTTATGATTACTAAACTTCTAGTTATTTTGAGAAATTACTTGAACTATATTTTTATAGAATATTTAAATGAAAGCTTGTAATTTTTTATGCATATAAATTAAGAAAAATTAATGTATATATTATAAATGAAATTACTTATCAAGTTAATGACTTATCCCTTTTCATTTACTTTTTGCAGATGCTTACATTGGTAAGTGTGATGACTTGATTTAGAGGACAATATTGGAGATTTTATTTATTTACATTATAGACATATGAATAAATCATGTTTATATTCTTAAATTTGTATCATAAGATTAATTATGATTTTATTTTAGTTAGATTGTTATGTTTGAGCATATTGCAAAAATTTTAGATTAATAAAAATCTTAATAATGAAAGTATATCACAAAACAAAAAAAAACATTTATTGTGAAGTTTAGTAGTATGTATATAGAGTTGTGCATCCTAGTTCAATATGTGTGATGCTTATTGGATTTGGGGTGTTACAATGCATCTTAGTGTATTGATTGTTTTCTTGTATGCTGATTGTTTGTGCAAGGGTTGTCTTGTTGTTGAAAATGTGGTTTGATTTGATAGAGATTACCCAAAAATATTCATAAATATGAGCAAAAATTGACCAAAAATTGTTAGTTTTGGATGAAATATAGATGAAAATGTGGCTATACATGTATCACATTTATGCAAGCATAATTATTGATCATCAAACATAATTTTTAACACCATCAGATCTCTCCTAAAAGTGCTCAAATTTGATGAAGTCAACCCCAAATGTATCAGATCTCTACATTTTAACACCATCTTTGTTAAATAAAGAAAGGGCACAGAGGAAAATGCCTCTCTTTTTGGTTTAAATAGTTTGGGCTAAAAGTAATAATGATATCTATTTGTGTGTGCCTTTTTTAAACTATTTAATTTTGGTTTATAACTAAGCAATTAAAAGGAAACCCTTTTAACAATCATAATTATTTACTTGCCAAATGACATATAAAACCTTTTTAAAATATTTAATGTGATATCATTTTTATTTCAAACCCTAACACCTTAACTTTTAAGATGTTATAATTATATCCTATTAAATTATTATTTTGATATTTTTATCTTAATATAATGTTACATTTAATCCATATAACAATTTACATTGAATAATCTACATATTATCTTAGAAAGTGCTAGTCTTCTATCGATAATATTTTTTTCTTATTTTGTCTTCTCTAATAACACAAAGTTATTGGCGTGACTATGTACATATAAGTTCACTATAAGTTAGTGTGAGCTAATTTTTAATTCTTTTGAAATCTTCTTCAAACTTATCTTTAGGCCCAATGACTATGATACAGTGATTATGGTAAACATTTAGTAATTTACCATAGTCCCTTAAACTATAATTTAAAAAAATTCATAAAATCTTCTTCAAATTGTACGTACCATTTAAGTGAGGTCTTTTAGTTGTCTGATCCTAATCAAGTATAGATTCATGAAATATTAAAAATGTAAACTTGATAGATTTTTAAATTGTTGATCAATGTGTTTTAAGCATGTCCTCACAAACTTTCTTTTGTGTGGCATGAAATATACTTTTGCAAAAGATTTTTAGTTGATACATTTATTGACGTTAGTTTAAAAACTTGAATCCTGATGGATCCATTGGGTACTCTTAGTATAATATTTTTGAGTCAACAGATCCCATCTTAACTATACATTTGTCTCAATATATGAATATAATATATAATCAAAAAGTTTGATCACAATATATGATTAGCCTCATACACCATATGATTTACTTGAGCTTAAAAGTAAATATAATTTAATAAATATAATTGAATCTTATAATTATAATAATGTTTTAGTTTAAACCTAAACTTACAATGTAAATTGATCCAAACTGACAATTATCATTTGGGATCAATTCAATTTAAATCTTATTATCAAATTAGATTAAATTGACTCAATTAAATTAATATTTATCAAAATTAGTTCAAATTGAATTTGCTCGCCCCACTTCGTTAGAGTCTCCATCTAATTAAAGTGATAAACAAATTTTTAATCGATGGATGAGAATAACTTAATTAGTAGTATATGTAGAGTCCACTTCTTCCTTGTGCTAGAGTGAAAGGAAAAATGTAAAAATTACCATTAAAGCTGCCCAGGGGAGACTTAATATATCTATGTGAATTATGTTCCTTATCTCTAATGAATATAAAGAAAATTTTCCATTATTGTTTACTAATAATAGTGGAATCACAGGTGCATAAGGAATTTAGTTTGGATCCCTTTTTAATAACTATGAAACATTTTAAAAAATCTACTTATAACAAGTTCATATATGATTTTTAGTACAATCGAAGAAATGAAACAAAATATACAATCATATTTTTCTTAAAAAATATCAAAGGTAATATTACTTAATATGTAGTAAGAGTAAGACTCACTCTTTCATCTCAAGTTTCTGTGACCAAATATGTAACTAGCAATTTAGTGGATTTTAAATAATTTTTTAAAAAAAAATTTTACAATTAGTATTTGCTTATGTCTTTGATATTAAACTAAAAAAGTAATCTTATTATTTATTAATTAATTTGTGTCAACCAAACAATAAAGATATCAATATTTGGGGCCATGCTAACCTAGCTCCAAAAACTTAGGGCCGATTTAGGATTTTCAATTCAAAAATTAATTTTTTAAAATACGGATACAAGTCAAAAATATGAGCTGCATTCTCATTATCTTTAATAATGTTCATACATATTTGATTTGGTATCAAAAAATAATGTTCAAATCAAAATATTGGACACATATAATTTGTGAATATCAAAAATAATATAAATAGAGATATGTGTTTAGTTGAAATTAGTTTTTTGTAAAAAAATATTTTTGTCAGTAAACTCTAATCAAGTGTGGTTGTAATCGTACATGGATTCAAAAATAATATTAAAAAAATTAATAATATTAATTAAATATATAATAAAAAAATTTTAAAAACAATTTTGAAATAAGTAGACAATACATATGAAAAAAGAGTAATTTTTTTTTACAAGTAAAATTTAAAAATGTCAAATTTATAAAAAAAACAAATAAATAAATTAGACGTTAAAAATAAAATAAGTTTTAAAATTATGAAAAAAAAATAAACATTTTTTAAAAAAAAATTAATATAATAAAAAATTTTATTTTATAATTTATTTTGAATATCACGTGAAAAATTAAATTTTTTTTCCTTGTTTTTTCAGTTTAGGACTAAGAATTTGAATTCTATTGAGAAAAGAATTTTTAAATAGATTTTAGACAAATGCATGTGTTCGTGTTTTCTTTTTTTTAAAATTTTTTAATTCCAGCTTCTTGTAATTAAAAAGTTATTTTGTTTAGCTTTTACCTTTTAAACATTTTCAACTGTAGATATTGCAATCCCCTTGAACCGCCGCCAATCGCAGCCCAAGGACCACCGCTAAGTGTCGTCAGTAGTAAAACAAAAGTAAGCACCAACATCCCCCGCACAAATCACTGGAGAGCCAAAAGATGGGACAAAGGTTATTTTGTTTAATTTTTTTTTAATTTCATAATTATTATAAATTTCAGTTGTGTTGAAATTCACAGCAAATTTGGCCGAATTCGGTTCGCAATGTTGAAGCTTTACGTTTTTCATGAACTTGTAGCTATGTTGATTATGAACTGAAAATGTATCTGCTTTTTCGTTGCTTTTACTGCCATCATAAATTGGGTACTCTTCTATGAAATTGAGGGTTCCAGTCCTTACATATCGTGCAAGCGAATATATTTGAGGCCATGGGTATCTTTGGTTATCAAGCAATAACCAGAGTATGATTCAAACTAAATTAAATTAACAAATAAAAATAAAAACAGATAAAGAAAAGATAAAAGAAATAAAAACATGTGTTATCTTATTGTTTTGCTGGCGATTGAAGCTGAGGTTGTTTAGATAACAAAATATTGATTATGGGTTTATGTTTGTAATTTTTGTAATGTGTGTATTTGTTTTTTTACATCTAATTTCTGTGTTTGATTGTGATTTTAAATTTTTAGATTGATTTAGTGTTTGTTTGTTTTCTTTATGTGTTTGTCATTGAGTATTTACAGTCTAGCTTCATTTCTATTTAATTTCTTTCGTAAATTTCTATTAAAATTTACTCCTAAACAGGTGAAATGATTTCCTTCAAAAGTGTTTCTGTGCTCTGAAATGGCGCTTCGATTATCACTCCGAACTCGTACCCATACCTCCTCCATTTTTGTCCGATTCTTTCCACTTAATCTCTTCTCCACACATGGTGAAACACTTCCCACCCTCGACCTTCCGAAACTCAAGCCTTCAAACGATGCTGACTTGCTCTCTCAAATTGTTTTGACTCATCACAACCCATTCCACGCCATGGAATCCTCTATCCAACTACATGGAATCATGTTTTCTCCTCATCTATTAAACCAAACACTCATTCGACTTCAGCATTCCTCCAAAATTGCACTCGCTTTTTTCCACTATGCTCAATCTCTACCCTCCAACCCTCTCTCTGCCTCCTCTTACAATCTCATGATTGACATTCTTTCTAAAGTCCGCCAATTCGACGTTGCTTGGCAACTCATCATAGAGATGGATCAGAAAAATGTCATGCCCATTTCATCCGCTTTCTTGATATTAATTCGCAGATTGATTGCTTCTGGTCTCACTCGTCAAGCTATCCGAGCATTTGATGATATGAAATGTTTTGTTGAGAAGAATGATGATGCTAACTTTTGTTTTTTACTTGATACCCTTTGTAAGTATGGCTATGTAAAAGTTGCTGTTGAGATTTTTAATAAGAACAAGCATGAGATTAGACCAGATGTAAAAATGTACACAAGTTTGATTTATGGGTGGTGTAAAATTAATCGAACTGACATGGCGGAGAGGTTTTTAGGAGAGATGATAGAGAGAAGAGTCGAGCCGAATGTAGTGACGTATAATGTTTTATTAAACGGGGTTTGTAGGAGGGCGAGTTTGCATCCAGAGGAAAGGTTTGAGAGGACAATAAGAAATGCGGAGAAAGTGTTTGATGAAATGCACAGGAGAGGGATCGAACCTGATGTCACTAGTTTTTCTATCGTGTTGCATGTGTACAGCAGGGCTCATAAGCCCCAGTTGTCTCTTGATAAGTTGAATTTGATGAAAGAGAAAGGAATTTGTCCTACTATTGCTACTTATACATCTGTTGTTAAGTGTCTTTGTTCGTGTGGGAGGCTTGAGGATGCAGAGGACTTGCTTCATGAGATGGTGAGGAATGGGGTTACTCCTTCAGCAGCAACTTATAATTGTTTCTTCAAGGAATATAGGGGAAGGAAGGATGCAGATAGTGCTTTGAACTTGTATAGAGAGATGAAAGAAGATGGTTTGTGTGTCCCAAGTGGGCAAACGTACAATGTATTGGTAGGGTTGTTTATGACTTTGAGTCGAATGGACATGGTAAAAGAGATATGGGATGATATGAAAGGAAGTGGTGCGGGGCCGGATCTGGATTCGTACACAGTGTTGATACATGGGTTGTGTGAGAAACAAAAGTGGAAAGAGGCTTGTCAGTTTTTTGTCGAGATGATAGAGAAGGGTTTGCTTCCTCAAAAAATTACTTTTGAGACGCTCTATAAAGGCTTAATACAATCTGATATGTTGAGAACATGGAGAAGATTGAAGAAGAAGCTTGATGAAGAATCGATAACATTTGGTTCAGAGTTCCAAAATTATCACTTAAAACCATATCGGAGATGATGCGCCATTTCTCTGCAGCTTGAATCAAATCATCAGCTCATGAGGTACTCATTGACAACCATTTTGGCATATTTTAAAGTTTAATTGGTCCCTCTTCTGGTATAACTTAGCTGATCCATCTGACACTATGAATTTTCATGTATAACAATTAAGACAATGGCTGCAATGTTTTAGGTATTAGTCGCTCTTCTGATATGATTAAGACCTATCTAATATTATGAACTTTCACATCAACTATTAAGACTAGTTAATTTGTCTATGGCTGCAGTGTTTTAGGTATCTCCAACTCCAATGCCTCTTCTATTTATGTTGGTGATTGATCGCGGATAACCGATTTTGAAGCATTTGATAACCTCTGTATTTTGGTTATGGTTAAAATTTGATTGAGAGAAATTATTACAGAAAGCATCATATATAGAGTCTTGGCTGTCACCAAGTCCAGAATGAAGTGCCCGTTGACGTTAGATGTAAGTGCGTGCTTTGCAGGTTAGCTACACCTACTTTTATTTTCCGTTCTTGAACTCTAAATGTTCTTCAGAACCAACACGGATTTTTTATTCCTGTCTAGTGAACAAGACTCTTACTGGGGAACTGATCCGGAAACACAGACAGGAGATTTTATGAAGTGGCTTCCAGTTTGTAGCTGCTTGATCTTTCCTTTGTGTGGTCTCTCTCTCTCTCTCTCTCACACACACACACACCACAGACACACCCACTTCACCAGACTAGGTTCAAGTTGAGGAATCTATTCTTCATTTGAAATAGACTACATTAGTTTACTTTATTTTCTTCATCCACAGATAGATCTTTCAGTTGTAGTCTTTACTGGCAAAATCAAATTCATAATAATTTAAAAGGTATAATAAAACTAATCAACAATGCTCCAAGGTTTTGGCATCCCATCAGAGTCACCTTCCCCTCAGAGTCACCTCTCACTTACTCTTGCATGTCCAAATTGGGCTGAAAAATGCCCAACTTAATTATTTTATTATTTATTTGTTTTCAAGTATGGAGTAACTTTTTTTTGCATATTATCAAAAATAGTGCAAGAATAGAACTAAAATTTACTAAAAACACAGACACATCTAAAATATGCTTTTTAATATAAAACATACATATAGATGTACGGAGATAATAGTCAAATTTTGTAATATTACATGAGAATATATGCTACTTGTCAATGCGAGCAAACAAATATACTCATTCATATACTGTTAAAAAAATAATACATATATTAAAAATTAAGATAACATAAATAGTATAACATAGCTATAAGTAAGATATTTATAGCATTTTCTAACCGGACATTCGAATCACTTGTTGCAATGATCATATATGTTAAGAATTAATGGTATGGACATATGTTGTAGTGGTAACACAGACAAATAACATAATTATATATAATACAATATATGTGGGAGTAGGCTATAATACATTAAGCACTAATGATCTTCGGTTGGTAAATTTTAATATTATATACCAAGTGTTTATATGCAATTTTTTTGATCGAGAGATCATTGAAGATTATTCCACTACAGTATTCGTGGGATGTGGGTACTTGCATGTGTTGCAATATAGTATTGCAAGCTAGGCGCAAATTCATAAATTCATACCTACATTAAAATATATATATGTATATATATATATTGGAGAAAAATGAATGTTATGTTCCCCACAAAAAACCACGTCTTGTTATTATCTTTGTCTATATATATCTCTTACAAACAACATCGAAGCATCTTAATTAGAGAAATTATTTCATCATCAAGAGTCAGGAATGTTGTGCTTCTTAAGGTCACAGCATCGCAGAGATTATAACTTGTAACAGGTAAAGCAGAACGTATTTCAGTACATGCACCTGCGAAAACTCACGAGCAGTGTCGAAGAAATCTTGCTTTGTTTGTCAATGGCGGACAACATTGATTATTCCATTGGGGTCAAACAACTATAACTAAAAAACTTAACCTATTGGGGTGAAACAACCAATATAAAGATAAACTGGAAAAATTTTACTCGCTTTTCATTAAGGAAACCAAATTCTGGTTTGGCTCAATACAATATAATAAATACATCACATATCTTGAAAGTAAAAACTCAATTGGAAAAAGAAGACAATCTGTTGGAAGAAACTAATTTAGATGTTTTGGCTAGTCAAGGAGGGGGCAAAACTCAACTCTACCTGACGACCTCTCTTCCAAGACCGAACCTCAAACTCTTCCAGACAACCTCTTTTCCAATACCGAACTGGACCAAAATTTTGAAAAACTAACCAACAGCAACCAGAATGTACACACAAACAGGGGACAAAAGACCAGCACAGTTGCCTTTCATCAAGCACATGAGGATTAGCTGAAGCTTGATGTGCGGCTCCATCTCCCTTGTAAATAATCCTCTACTGAGACGCTTTGCTCACTACTGCTAGGAGAAAGTATATCATCATCCACATCTAGTAATGCAAGGTGAAGATGGGATTGGAAATTTGTAGGGGTTGATTCCTCGTCAATGGTATCAAGATCCTCTGATGCCCTGACTTGTTGCTTTGCCCAATTCATCGCTTCGTCATCACCTTGAAGGAGCTTTAAAACCTGTCATGACCACCAAGCAAATGTGCTTAAGAAAAGCAGGCAAACTAAAAATATAAACGAAAAATTCTATATCATAGTTAACTTACAAGGTTCATTTGAGGCCGAATTGTAGGTGCCCTTCTGATGCAAAGTGTTGCAGCTAAAACCATTCTCTCAGTCAGCACATTATCAAAATCACTGTCTAAGCTTGGATCTAGCAATTGGGAAACCTTGCCATCTTTCAAAATTGGCTTTGCCTATATATATCATCATCAATTCCATAATCACTATAAGTCAAAAACAAATTAAGAAGACTACCATGCCAAACAGAGTAACTGAACCAGAGGTTTAACCACGGAGATTAACTTACCCACATAAGAAGGCTTTCCTGACCCTTTGGATTTTCATTGCTAATCGGCTTTTTACCAGAAAGAAGCTCCAGAAGTACAACACCAAATGCATATACATCGATTTTGTCACTCAATTTACCATGCATGAAATATTCTGGAGCTAAGTAACTGCAAGAGAAAGGAAAAGTTACAAATAAAATACTTAAGGGAAAAAAGAACTATTATTAGGGAGTTAAAGAATAACTTGCACACCCAAAGGTTCCCTCAACATCAACACAATTTAGGTGGGATGAAGAAGTTGATAACCAGCTAGCAAGTCCAAAATCTGACAGCTGAAGAACCAAAACGAATTATATTGAGTATTGAAGCTTCAGCTAATAACAATAAGCATATTATGCAAAATAATTGAACGTACAATACCTGTGGTTCAAAATCGTCTGATAGAAGAATGTTAGAAGATTTGACATCCTTGTGGATCACTGGTTGGTCACAACTATTGTGTAGATAGTCAAGTGCATCAGCTACACCCACAGCCACCTTATATCTCTCCCTCCAACCAAATGTATTTCCGTCCTTATTACCTTCGTTAAAATGTTGGGAGGTAAGTGTAAAGAACAGTATAACAGAGTAAATAATAAAAGTTCATCCAATCCTAGAGGTAAATATTCACCGTGGAAAAGTATTTACCATGCAAATTCTCTTCTAGGCTTCCTCTTGACAAATAGTCATAAACTAAAAGTAGGTTATTATCCTCAAAACAGAAGCCAAATAAGGAGATTATATTCTTGTGGTGTAATGCTGTAATGAACTCAATCTCTGAAACAAACTCCTTCAACATATCTTTGGATGGCTTCAAGATTTTTACAGCAAGTTCCTTTCCATCTGGAAGACATCCTCTATAAACGTGACTATGACCACCTTTACCAACCATATTTCCTGAAAATCATAATACAACATATCAAATTTGCCCAAAATTAAGTTAAACTCAGAACAACGAGAAATACTGAGAAAATATCACAAACCAGGCCGGAAATCAGCCGTTGCACACAAAAGTTCCTGGTAGCTAAACAATCTACACGTGGATGAGTATCTCTCATGTAAACCCTCCAACTCTCTAGGAAGGTCATTATGAGGGAAAAGAGGATGTAAGACTGCCTCATGCACAACAGGCAAAATTGCACTGCTCTCTTCATCCAAGTTGGAATGATGATCCTCATCTGTGATTGCAGAATGATTCTGTTTATGATCAGGATAGACAACAGCAGAAGAAGTATACCAGTTTGGTAGTCTCAGCATCCATCGAATCAAAGATGTCTTCTTTCCAGAAGGTTTCTCTGAGTGCTGTTGCTTGGGTAAAAACACCCTACGAAGAAGTGGCCAACCAGGTTTTGACCTCGGCAATTGTCGAACTACAAGGGAATTTGAATTTGAATGGACATCTTTGCTTTGAACTGGGACTAATGCTAAGGAATTGTCTACAGTATCATCCTCGGGTTGTACCAATTGTGATTCTAGAACACAATGATGCGAAGATTCACTCTTCTTGTGGGATTTCTTCTTAAAACTTGAACCTGACTTTCGTAAGCACTGGTGACATTCATTTTTATTTTTCTCTACCCCTAGAACGGCATTTTCATCAATCAGCACTCTCCCATTCGTACTCAGGAATCCAACAATATTCTTCTGTCGATTATCATCTGTTCAACCAAAAACGACAACTGTCATCAACCCACAAAGAAAAAAGAAAAATCTTCATCAAAATACCCATCAGAGAGACCAACAAAACAGCTAAAAGCAGAAAAACTACAAGCTCTATTCTGCCAACAAAACAAACCCGGAAGAGGAAAAAATCACAACCTTGTGAATTATCTGTCTCACATTCAGTAGATTCTCTCTGAAAAATAATTTTGCCATTATCGACAGCCAAAACACAGGAATTTTTTGCCAATTTTTTTGCACAGTATTTGGCAACAGTGGTCGATGAGCGGATTGTGTGAGGAGTCTTCGAAATCCCTACAATCACCTTAGTTGCACCATATGATTGCGCTTCCTTTACAAGAACTTTCTTTGCCGATGTGCCTCTGCAAACCTTCAGCTTTAAATCAACCTACACGATTCAGCCACTTTAATCAACCTTCCAAATCAAAACAATACCATAAGAAATTAAATAAAGAAGTTTTAAAAAAAAACTAAAAATAAATGATCCACTGGAATAATGACTTAAAAAAACTATATATGAACGTTCTTATGCTAACAAATCGTTAAATCAGGATCTGGGTGGTAACTGAATTCCCCATATTTTCACGCATTTTTTTCCCAGCAACCAAACTGTTGAAGAGATAACAATTTTTAAATTCTGGGAAAATAAAATTAAGGAAACTAATGGAACCTGCTTGAGGTTGCAGAAACCTTCATACACGGCGAGCATGGAATCAAAAGTCTTCACTAGAGAAACAAGCGAACCTGTGCTCTCTACAAAAGTAAACACGCACAAATTTCACATTATTTACAATCAAAAACTAGAAGAAACAGAAACGCAATGCATAGACAAAGACATTACCGGTAATGGTGTCGAGAACGTGAACAGCAATGATACGATCACCGGGCTCTGCCACTTTCACCAAGGCCCACGTCAGCAACTCCCTACTCTCCCCATCGAACTTCACTCCCACCACCACCGCCTTTCCTTCACCGCCGCCGTCGCCCTCACCTTCGCCATACGTACAGTCTGCGATCAGCCTCATGTCTTCAAAACGCCGTCGTTCTTCAGTTCGTGCTGTAATTTTATTATTATTATTATTATAATTTTCGCTCTCACACAGCATATGCTGTCTTTGTTTCTTCTCCTTCCTTGTTCAAAGGTCAAATACAGAATGGTCAGAATCAGAACGCGGCGTGGAGATTAAAGAGCATCTTTGTTTTAACTGTTACTGAGAAACGTTGCGGTGTTTCGCGTGCGTAGTCGTGTTTTGGTGTTAATGGTTTCACCTCAACCGTTGGATGCCTTTACTTGTTAAAGCGTCGTGATGTGTGGATGCTGTCTGCTGGATTTTAACGGAGACAAAAGGCCGAGTGTGGATCCTCCTCAACTATGGAGGAGGATAGGACGGAGTAAAGTTTACGTGGGCTTTATTATTAATCTTCAAAACAAATGAATAAAGATAATAATAAATGTCATGAATTACTCGTGATTATAATTATGAAAGATAAAATTTCAATAAACATATCATTTTTTCCATTGAATATCCCTTTTTTAATTAATTAATTAATTAATTAAAAATCTTTCTTATTCTCTTTCCCCTTCAAGTCATGATTGTACTTCTAATGCTTTTGGCACATTAAGTTGTAATTTCATTAACAAAATGATGTAAGAAAGTTATTTTTGTAATAACTAAATATTTAGGATTTCTAGTTCTTCCACAAATACTAATTTATTTTTTGAGTAAACTAAAATTAGTTATTAATAGAACATTGGATGACAAACTAATTTTTACCTCATACTCAAAGAATTGTTTGCTCTCCTCTCCTTCAATTTCAAAGTCATGATTCTCCTTCATTTTCTTTGCTCTCGTGCTAACTAACGTTCACACCCTCGCAAGTGTATGTATGTACGTGTTTATTTTTTATTTTTATAATAATATATCATCTTTTTAAGTATTGTTATTTTTTCAAATACATATATTTATTATTTTTTTATATTTTAAATTAATTGAAATTATTTTTTATTTTTTTAATAATAATAATAATAATAATCTAACTTTTGTTTTGTAGAAAGAGCTTTGGATTGATTTTATGAAATTATTAGTGAAATCCTTTGTGATAATAAATTTACAATAGATTTTCATAATTTTATATTTTTTTATTAAAAAATATTCTATTTTGATTTCACGAATTTGAAAATATAGGAGAAAATTTTTATATTCTGCTCCTTAAATTTAGCAGCTTATTAACGTTTTAAAACAACCGAGACCTGCATAACATACAAATATAAACTATGTTCTAATTTGTGATTTTGTTCAAATTTTCGGAGACTAATCTGTTATTAACCCAAAAATCTTAATACCTTCTTGACTACTCAAAAGACTTGGCAAATGGAGCCAAGCAAAAAATGTCAAATTGATTTCAAACCCAAAACGTATTTTATGACCCATTGAATCAATCAATTACAAATACTTCAAGTCAACTTAAATTTTTTAAAAATAATATTGAAATAATTTCATTGCATTTGGAGCCTTAGAAAATAAGAATAAATTGTTTAATAACGTAATTTAAATAATACCCATGAGAAAATAGTGTTAACAATTTTACTTTTAAAATTAAATAAATAAAAATTGTTAATTTTTTATTTTTATTTTAATCGACTTTCTCGCGCAAAAATGTTAAAATTGTTGAATATTGATAAAATAGTTAATTTTAAAAATAAAAATTTTAATTTTAATTTTTTTTAAGAATTAAAATTTCATTCTTATTGTGTGAAATTTATTAATTTTATTTTAATTAATAATATAATATTTATTCTAATTCTAAATTTATTAATCGGAAACAGCAGGGTTATATATAAAAGTTTTGAAGTCATGGAAGCAGTGTGGGCAGGTAGGCGCCGAAAGCATTGTGCGATTTCTTTTCCAATTCCAATTTTTTTTGACAACTTTAGCCTTGCTTTTTAATTACTGTATTAATTTTGTTCCATGTTGATACTGTCAACAACTACCACTCTTAAAATCAATAAATATATATATATATATATAATTAAAAAAAAAGAAAACAAATTGGTATGTAGCCATTAGAGTCCTGCTCAGACCAATATCATACATTCGAGTCATAAAAAAGGAAAATATATTAAATACAACATCCATGGATTAGGTTTAGACCATCCAACAGTTGCAATGGGACCCTTGTCTAACTAGTAATAATAATAAAAACAGGTAATCCATTCGGATGGGACGGATTATGTTCCATTACTGTGTGCTCAAAATTGATAGATGGATGGATAGATAGACGGAGATAGACGTAGTCTTGATTTTTTTTTAAAAATTTTGGACGGTTTGTTTGTCTTCAACTTAATGAGTTGAATTTATATTTCATGTGGTTTTGCCTGCTAAAGTGGGTTTCGTGCGTTTCACGTTCACGCCCCTTGTCTACCCATCTCACACCTCATCAATAATGCTGGCCTTGCCTTGATTTGCCAACAAGGTGAATGATACCAGGGATTAGCATTAGGTAAATTAATCTCAATCATGTCAAAAAGCTTGGGGATATTATTAATACAGTGGAATCTTTTGCAACTGCGAGAAGATACATATAATCTTGACCATTGACTATCTACTCTCTTCTTTACAGCGTGAAAGAAACGCTTGCAGACATTGCAACTTACGAGAAGAGAGTAGACCCACCACGTGTTCGACAATAATGGCGACCGTAGACAACAACTTGGCTGCTGCGGTTCATTGCCTAATTCCATGCTACTTAATCAATTAATTAACGATAAAGAGTATCAATCCCGAGGCACCTTGTGGAGTGGCTGGACTGCGAGCATATTGCAGCTTGTCGATCAAATTTATGTGTTCGTTAGCAGTCGGCGTGTGGTGTGGCAAGTCCTTTTCATCCTCGTATAACATGATGTGTGTTGATGGATTTGAGCCTCTCCGGGCGTGAATTGGATTTTTATTAAACGTTTTCGCCGACATCTTACTTGTGGCGGAACGAGGTGTGTTAATTAATTAAGATGCCTAGGTTTAAAAAACACGCCTATGTCAGTTAGGTTTCTAACTCTTTTCTCCCCCCTCTCTTTTTTTTTAAATCACGTAATAATATTATTTTTTTATAAATTAAAATGAATATAAAATAAAAATAAATTTAAATATATAAATACAAATGATTCAACGTTTTGATTTTAATTTTTAGTATAAATCATTCAAAACGGGTAATTTAACAAATCACATATTTATAAATAATCGAATAAATATAATTTTTTAAAATAAAATTTATAAAAATATTTTTAAGATATAATCAAATGAATTCATTTAGATTTTAAATTCTATCGATAATTTTTTTTGTTACATAATCATCAATTTTGGATGATAAGTGAAAAATAATTAGTTTGAAATATACAAATGACTAAAATTAATAACCTTAAATACAATTATAAATAGAATATAACTATTAAATTAGTGATAAAACAGAATTTAATAATAATTTTTTATTCGTACACGGACGGGATCACCGACCGCATCCACAAACAGGTGGGGTCCCAAAGTCCACCATCGTAGTGCGAGCAACCACTATCTCATCAAGTGGGATCCACAAGCCCACGCCTGCCGGTGGGACCTACCTACATCTCAATTTTCGTGACCCAACCCAACAAAAGATAAGGGTTTGGTCGGTTTATATACTGTGGGTTTTACTACGGTGCAGCGCAAGTCTAGAAGACAATCGCACATTTTAATCATATATCTAACCCCCACCTAATTAATTAAGATTGGAATAGAGTTGATCCGGGCCATTTGGGCCAGGACAACCCGCGCCAATCCAACCAACTACCATTTATTAAGGGATGATATAATTCCATTTTAATAAAATAAAAATATAATTTATCATAATAATTAATTCAATTATTCAAAATTTTATATTCATAATAAAAAAATATAATTTACTGCTTCATGTTGTGTAGTGTCGTCTCATTTGCATAACACATCATGCGTGTAATTTGCCAAGTCGTGAATGCATCCCATTCTCAGTATAAATTGGATAGCAATTGTTGAATATTAATTAACTGAGATTGATTGTAACACATTTACATGTAATAAAAGAATACATTTTTAAAAAAATAAAAATAAAAAGAATAATTTATTATTTGAGCGAGATTAAAATGAATAATTTTAAAAATATAAATTTTATTTTTAAATCTAATTTAAAAATTAAATTCTCATTTTTATTGTGAAAATATTAAATGCAAATAATCAACTTCTAATTAAATATATAAAAATATATAAATAGAGAGAGAAAGAAATCTACTTACAGTACTTACGAGTATTTTTATTTATTTATTTTTTCCCCAAATCTTTTAAAAATTGTGTTTAAATTTTTTTAATATTATTTATTACAAATTTTAAAATTTTTATTATGTCTTTAAAATATAATTTAATAATTATCTTATATATTTTATTTTAAATTTTACAAAGTTCAATTCAAGTCCGAACACTCAAAACAATTATAGTTAGACACGCTGTAGTGTAGCTAATTGGTTAATAAATTTGACATTGGCTTTGGTGTCAAATTTACTTTGTAGGTGACTGCAAGTGCTTTGGTAGGAGAGGTTTATTGGATGGATCAAACTTTTCCATTAGAAATTTTCTTGAAATACCGGAATAAATATAAGACATGGGAAGCACACATGAATCTTGTGAGATGAGCATGACTAAATCTATTTTCATGTCAAATTTGCATTCTTTGCGGGCTTTCCCACTTCATTGGATGGACCGGGCTTTTCTCTTACAATCTTTTTTTTTCAAAATTAACAAATAAAAATACCTACAAAATTTAAAGAAAAATAAAATTATGAAATAAGTTTTGCATGATAACACTAGGATGAAATTCACTAAAATTATAAAAATTACAATATATGCATTTATATATTTTGATTGGTTAGATGCATTGCTTTTCAATAAAAATAATATTTAATTGTTTTAAAAAATATTAAGTACACCGATCTTATTACATTAATTTATTTAAATGTGATGTGATCAAACCATTCAATTAATTAAAAAAAATTATTCAACAACTGTTAACAAAAGAAAAGATTAAGAATAAATCTTATTTTTGATTCATATAATAAAAAATTATAAAATATAATTTTAACTTTTTTTTATTTATAACTAAATAAATCTTTCTTTGCTCTAATTAACTAAATAATTTTACCACATGACCTATGCAACATCAATAAAAAGATTTTATTTTATACAAATTATGTTCACTAATTATTTTGGTTAAGAAAAAAATATAAAAAATCAATAAAAAATTATTCTTATGTTCTCAAATCTTTTCATTGTGCAATATTCTATCGAAAATAAACTTATGGATTTGTTGTTGATGCTGCTAAAAGTCATTGGATGCTTGTCTATTATGATTATGATTAAATTAAACTACTATGCCAATGTTAATCAGTGATTATTTTTATTAATATAGTTAACAAATATTACAAATAATGTAATCAATGATATTATTAACGGAATTAATTTATACCATTATTGAAATTATTGATAATATGTATTATAAATATTACTGCCATTAACATTACAATGGTAATACATATAAAAAAATAGTTAAATGCATTTTAAATACATATTATGATATGTTACATTTGAAAATATTACGTAATACGACAAGACATACTAATTTATAAATGCAAACTAAAAAAATATTATTTGGTAATTATCAAGAAAAGAAAACCTAAAAAAATATTTGACAAGGTAAAATTATTTCATAATGCAGTAATTTAAACAAAAAAAAAGAAAAATCTCGTAAAGATGAGTTTGAGAGGCCATTTCTTGTTTAAATGCACAAATAAATTATGATAATGTATTTAGTTTGAAATTGATCTATTATGACAGATTATTATCCGTCTATGATCTAACATGTATAACTACACAAATTTACCAATGCATAAATTACGATAAATTCCAATCTATCTTGGGTGTATTTACCAGAAAGCAAAATCCGGGAGCCACAAAGGTAGTTTGGTCATTAACCTACTTTCTGTATTACAGAATGCCAAGTACTAACCTTTAAAAATCTCTGTGCAAGGGCTCAGGTACCGCGGTTTGGGCAGACATTTGCAAAGTGTGATGGATCACCACACACATAACACCTTCTACCGGATATGGGATCACCAGTTGCAGACACAAAGGTCGTACCAGTATCACCTCTACCACGGCCGGCCCTCCTGCTGGAATTAGATGCTGAGCCACTAACTCCTGCATTTGGCACACTTCTTCCCCTGGTGCCATTGTTGATATCATCTTCCCATCTAATCACAGTTTATAGGACAAGCAATGCAGTTAGTACATGCTACCAAGTCATTGATTATCACTTCCTAATGTACGTTACTTAATGTCCATTACAAAATTTCATAATTGAGAATTCAGCTTCTTTCGGCTGCATCTCTTGTTAAGCACATCATTTTACCTAATAGGAGCCACATCTGAATTCAGAGATTTGTCACATAACATTTTAATTTATTTAAGAAATCATCAATGAAGCAAACAATATGAAAATTGTTTATGTAACATTGTGCATTATCATAACTATTACTAACTGAAGTTACTGCAGTCAAACATCTTTGTATAAAACCACAACCACAGGGCCACCAACTCAATGTTTACAATTCTCCTATTCAAGCACTATTGGAAAAGGAAAAAGAGAAAAAGGCAAAATAAAAAGAGGGATACGAACGAAACCACAAATAAAAAATGTAGTGAGAGACTATGCTGGGTCAGAAATTAGAATGAACTACAAAAAAATAGAAGACAAACCTGGATGAATTCGTATTGGCCCAGTTAATTTATTGTCTAAGTGTGGGTGCTAGTTAGTTCAATTAGTAAAATCTTTTAGGGTGGTACCAAAGCTATGGGGTTCAAGCCCTACTCACACTGGATGGGGAGGGGTTTGGTTTATTTTATTGTAATGGAAAAATCTTTTACTGTCCAAGGTTTAATATACATACAGAAAGAAGTTGCACCCCTGTGAAGAACATGAGTAAAACTTTCTTCCCCTGTTATTTGCTGTATTAGCAGTTCGTAAAACACATGGTGTTCCACATGTTGTACATTGAATTGACGATTCTCCTGCATAAATAAAAAAATCATGAGAACAAATTGAAAAAGTTTCACAAGGTAACAAATAGCTGCTAGCCAGAGTGTACAAACACACAATTCAGTTGCCATAAGTCATAAAATTCCGAGATCATTGTAAGTTTAGTACTTTCTGAAAATTACAGGTATCAATGCCTTTGTGGCATGTAGGTTATTGTCTGCTTCATAGAGACTAAATAACAGATAGTAGGCTGGATCTCACTTTGTCTCTAATAATTGTAAAGTCAAACAAATCTTATGAAGCTCATGTTATAAATCTAGATGGTATCTGGAACAGTATTTAGAACACATTGTTTTTACTACAACATTAATAAACTTTGCCTGAAGGGAAGGCATATGTAATCACAAGGGAGAAACAGAGAAAACAAGAACACAAAGAGAAGGAAACATCTTTGATAACTTCTGCTTCAATTATTACTCCGGCATACACTACAGTTTCATTTTGAGTTTTCCCCTAGAGACGCCGGAGGCACTGAATCTGGCTGCAAAAACTGAGAAACATAAATAAGATGATTTACTCCCAATGTGACACAGGACTACATACTACAGTTTCTATCCACATGTTATTGCTTGTCATGTTTCCTAACATATGTGAGTAGTACATGCAATAATACATTGACCAAATACATTTGACAAGGATAAAATGGGATTTCAGCAATCATACCACTTCGTGGGTTCACTCCATTAGAGTGAACATTTTGAGAACCCGAACGCAGAGAGGGGCAGTCACTTGAAGAATGCCCCGTTTGTTGGCAGTAAACACAAGCATGCTGCCTAATGCTACTCTGTTGGCCATTACCAGATAACTCAGTGGGTCCGCGCCCTCTTGCTGGATAACATATCAAAAAAGTAGTCAGGGGTTTAGGTATGACAACTTGGGCAATCACCACTGAGGAAAAAATTAATAAATAAAGAAGAATGCCTATAAGACTTGCATCCTCTCCCGTGAAAACAAGTTTAATGTGGCGAGGTTATCTTTGCCCTTATATTTTATCAAGGCTTTAACTAGAGAGGATTTTCCAACTGACAGTACTAACACAATTCAACTTTTCATATATAAATAGACCCACGTCAAGTAATTACTTCCAGATAAAAAGGTGTGCATACCTGGAATGCGGGAACCAGTTCCGCAGATTTCTATCAACTGTCTAAGAGTTTCATCACAACCACCAATGCAGCCTGCCAAATATTTAAGAAATTCAGCAATCATCAAGTTCCACAAAATATATTAATCGAAATTATTATCCCCTGCTTGGTGAAAATAATGTGGTGTGTAGCATGAGAGTTTATACATGTCTGTATATTTGCCTCAAAAATATGGAAGATATGGAGATAGAAGAATAACAGCACCAAAAATTAAACATCAAATAAATACACATTGAAAACTAGAAATGGTACTGGTAAAAAGAAAACATAAAGGGAAATCCAACATAATCAAGCAATAGCTAGATTAAAATGGTTCAACCATCTATCTTAAGAAGACAAATAGTTGCTCAGGCAGTGGCTTGACTCAAGTTAAGGTGTATAAATGCAAGAAGAAAGGGCAGAAAGAATATGAGTCATGGCATCATCAATCAATGGATGGAATGGTCCCAATCAACTGAGTGGTGAACTCATAATCAGAGGTGAAGCTTTATGTAAACATTATCCTTAAAGATCTACCATATTCAAAATAATAAGGAAGATAAAAGACTCAAGTATTTTATAATATCTAATGCTCTTTTTATAAAATGATCAAGTTAGAAACAACAGTGCTGACAGTAAGTAAATGCTTTCGGTAGATGCATGCTGATGACAGATTTGAAAATTGTTGATGCTAGGGGTTGTCTAGCAAAAGAAGTAAAATGCTATTTAAGTGAAACAAGAATTTGAAAAGTTGCTTAAATGTAAAACTCTACTGTAGGGATATTGTTGGTGAGATATTTGCAGCTATTTAAATGACATACAGAAACTAAAATGTTAACAGAACGAAGAAAAATGGACATGCAGAGAAGAGAATGAAGAATAAAAGTAAAAGAATGAGGTTCATATAACCACTACAACACAAGTAACAATGAAAAACCTCTCAAGTTTCGGCATATAGATTGATATCTAGAGTCTACTCAAACCTTCTTTAATCTAATAGACATATATAAATCACAGTTCAGTGAGTACAAAATCTTTAAATGCATATCTGTAAAAGTATGTGAAGGTTAATAAGGCAACCATTGCACCATGCTAAGAAAATATAACTCATATGCCGGATTTGAATTTCACTCCAGACTATCCTGAAATCATTTCTTTTATGAAACATTAAGAAACCACACCAGAAGCATACTAATGAAAAGAGGCCTCTGAATAAAACTCAACATCCAAATTCAACGACATTCTTGACTTGTTCTGACTAATGCCTGATTTTCTTCGGTTTCTTTTAGGTTCAATCACCTGCTTTCATGTAATCAAGAAATAATACTTCCACTGACAAGAATACCTCAATGGCAAAAGATGTCTAGAAATCCTAGAGATGCTTATTCATTACAAAAGAAAAAAGCCCGACATAGACCTTAGAATTGCAGAACTTGAATCCAACTGGCTGGCCTCACTAAACAGCTTTCTTCCACACACCCTTTACAAGGATACTTCAAAGCTATGAATGGGCTGTAAAGTATGTATCTCTAGAAGTTAACCAAACTATTTTCATTCATAGAGACAATCCTAGGGAAAATAGAAGGCTTGTGCAATCACTATAATTTTTACACGCTTATGGTCAAAATTTAAATTAAAATGCAGGAGGATCCTTTTCATACAAAATGATCAAAATATTTAAATGTAGTGCAACAAAGTGCATGGAAGTTCATGGAGTTACAAGTACCCAAATGATTGACATCGAAGCCAGGAGGTATTTCATGCTGACGAAACTTGAACTGAATTAGGTAAACAGGACCTTAGAAAAAAAAATGTCATCAGTAACATTTGAAATCTCAAGCAAAGAGCAGAAAATAAATGTCATGAATAAGCAGTGACACTAATTGGAAGCCAGTGAAGATACTGTTTGATGTGACCTATGCACAGACTTATAAATAAATTAAAACAGGTGGAATATCCATGCCAGACACAAATGGTGACTGGATATGTGTCTCAGTGTCCAAACCAGTCACAATCGGACATCCATATCGAGTTCCTTCATAATTTCTAGGCATGTTCCAACATTGACAAAAGTTATAAAAATAAGTTAAATAATACTGAGAATTTTGTAAATGACACAACTGCATTCTGTTGCCTGGAGTCTACATTCATATCAACTCAGGTATAAATGAATACAAGTTAGAATCTTCAGTTTAGTGGGTTCCAGTTTAAATCAACAAGTCAAATAAGTTTGACTCAAGCACAGTCAAATACAGAAGAGAAGTCAGTGTCTAAGATGTCAAATAATAAAAATAGTAGTAGGAACCAGGAGTGCAAGAGTTGCAAGCGTTAGCGGTTACAGCAGCTTCTGATACAGATCCAGGGAGCCAAACGGCATTCCTGCACTGCAAACATATAGCACATGTTGCTATCATAGTTGTGGCCGAAGTCACCATATGACAAACAAAAAATGCAACAGTAATTGAAAATCATGAACTAATTAAACAGCAAAGGATCTAAGTTATTTTGTTTAATTATAAAATGGTGTTGAAGAGAGTTGAAGAACATAAGAGTCCTTAAGCTCTTGTTTTTGTAAATTATTCCCTTACTGAAATGATAAAAATTTTTACAGAGGTTAAAATGAAAATTCTTTGTCACTTCAGGAAAGAGTTGAAGAACGTAAGAATACTTAGCTTCTTATTTTCGTAAACTATCCCCTTCATGAAATCATAATTCTTTACGGAGGTCAGGGGCCATAAAATTTCAGAGCATTGTAACATAAAAAATCGTCAACAATAATTTTCATTTTAAGCCTTGTGATTTGTTAAACAGTTTCCAGTTTTGAGATCTTTCAGTTCAGTTTGTCCCTAATTGATATCAAACTATTACATTTTTTTTACAATGTTGACCTATCAAATACAACATAAGAAAATCATAATTGAGGTGCTCAACCAAACATCAATATATAATTTACAACAAGAATGACATCAGCCCTTCATCTTACTCAAGGAAAGGATTTAAATTATTACAAAACACATAAAGCAAGATTATGTTAACTGTTAAAGCTTAAACACTGATGTTGATGGTTATTTACACAGGTTCCAGAGATTAGATGATCATGTCGTCTTGGAATCCGCAATGTATTATTATTGAATTGCAATGTGTTTTCATTTATATTAATATTTAAGGCTGTGATTGTATCTGATCTGCATGCCTCATGTGTGAGGTGTCAAATACTAAATACTCTGATTGTTTATTTAGCACTATTTACCATATAGCATTTGTAGATTCCATAGGTGCAAAACTCTATACATACAATTGGGTAATATCTAAACTGATGAAAATATAATTTAAATATGCATGCATGCATGTATGTATGTTTTATTTTGCAGCAAAAAGGAAACAAGAGCTTCAATGAGTACATGCTAATAGACACAAGTTGAAATCACTCCGAAGTAATTCATATGTTATGCCAAGCATAATTTAAGCTGCTAAACCATCTATTTTGTGCAACGAGGTCTTGTTGTAAGTTGTCTGAACAAGTGTTTAAAATTACCTAAATGCACGAAAGGACAAGTTGACCAACCTGTGGAAAAGCCAAGCATCCAACCAAGAAATTTCCATCCTGTATAAGAGCAAAAATAGCGATGCTTAGTCAGAACCTCATGATAGCTATGAACCCCAACCAAAATTTTATGAATACATACATACATGATTGAAAATGAAAGGTGAAATATTATTACAGATGAGAAAATAAGAAATGATCCGCATTTGTATTGTTTATTCAGATTAGTGAAAATATATACAATGTATTACCCGATTTTTCCTGAGCACCATATTTGATTCCTGACATGTACTACATTGTCGAACAACTTCTCCAGCTACCTGGTGCTCTTCAGCGCCTGACCTGCATTTTGAAAACTTCAGATTACAACTATGAAATCTATTGTCCAAAGAGAACGTAAGGAACCACCTTTCAAAGAAAATTCCCATTGCTTCTAAGAGTTTTACTTTCTTCAACCTTGCCTGCCATTGTTTCCAGTTTGCTTAGATGCAAATATGAGATTGAGCAAACAGGCACTTAAGGATATTGTTAGAGAGTTCAATATTTTAACTCGGGCCCTACCTATCAAGTTAAACTTTTTGGTCAAATAGTATATTAACAATGTATTAGATTCAGTTTTGACCAAGAGATCTTGTGTTTAAATACTCACATGATTGCATTTGTCTCTGGTTTCAACTTCTTTCTCTACTAAGGCTTGGCCTTGGACTATGTGACAAGCCCATAGATAAGTTCAGCCTTGCACATGAGGAGACCTATTAAATAGCTTAATACTATTTTTTGGTCCCTTACCAATCAACTTAAACTTTTGAGTCAAGCAGTAACTTAGCAGATATATTCAAACTAATATTTTGAAGGGAAAAATAAGGCCAATGTTCATAGACTAAATTTGGAGAATGCAAGTCATGATAAAATATTCTGGTTAATGCACATTTAGTATCCGAGGAAAGTTATAACATTTGATTCTAATCTTACATCTAAAAAGCAAGCTTTCATCTGTTGCAAGCAATTTGCCAAAACGTCAGCTTTACTCTTATTGCCTACACTAACTTCTTTCATGTCATTCTCCATCATTGATCTGATATTTGGCTTCCAGAGTTCATACCTGAGAAAGAATATTGCAGACCTTACAATACTAACACAAACATTACTTTGCCTTCAATTTAGAAGCTCTTTGGACTATAGGCATTATAATTTCAAATAAAATCAATTGTATGATAGTGAAGTTAATCATGTCTTCCAATGAGAGCCATATGTCACCATACAAAGTTTCATAGAATATGTACATATGTACACACACCACACGAAATCACAATATTGTTCTATGTATACATATTGTTAGTCACTGATTACAACTTTAACAACATTATTGTTTATTTTTTTCATTCTACCCTTTAGCTTTGATATTGTTAGATTGGTATAACTAACAAAATAGGTAATTGCAAGTGCGCAACAACTAATAGGACTAATAAAAACACTAACAATAAACCTACTTATGATGACAAGCAATTGCAGCTGGTGATGAATACTTATCTTAGTGACTTCCTGGATTTAATTGTTTTTACATAGTGCCCCCCAAAATACACAGTAGTTATGTCCATAATGGTCTTTATCAAGTTATTGTGACCAAAATCAAATCCAGAGCATGTAGAAAATGCTCCTTACACTTATTTCCACAGAAAGTTACTACATGCTGCCAGAATTGCATAATCAGTAACATTACTATACACCTCTAACAAGAATACATTCTACCAAAGCACTAGTGATTAAAATATTGACACACCCCCGCATACGTTCTCTAGAGATGAAATAAGTTTAGATTTCAGTTAAAAAATGTAGATGAAGTGACTTACCCCATGTCATCATACCCCATAACTAGCGCCTCCCCCTGAAAATGCATTAAAGTCATAATTAAACAAAAGAAAACTAGGTCATATGGCAACAAGATATGCAATCATATTATCTGGGGTATTTGTTCTACGCCCAAATTATTGACATAGCATATATTGGGATTTGACTTCAGAAACCTTAATATCAAGTAGATAGTTATATTGACCTCTCATACTGTTGTGACAACCTCATCAGGAATTCAAACACTGAGTGAAATTGATTCTCATGTCACTCCATTTTGGTACAGCATTAAACATCTCCAGACAAATCAATGCCCACACAATGCCAAATGTATTAAAAAAAAACTTTATTTTATTCTCGAGCAGAGATAATTTCTCTAGAATAGCACTTAATACCCTCAAAATCCAAGAAAAGCAATTTGCCTGAAGTAACCAAAGTTTTATGCTATAGAATTCCAATTTTTGAGGATTTTCATTTTTTAATTAACAAAAAGTAAAGAAAGAAAGAGAAAAAAAAACAAAGAAAATTTGAACTTCTGCAGAAGCAATAACTTTTCATACTTTCTATTAGACTGGAAAGAGAAAAGTTCATGCATATTAAATGGCAATTGATAAGGAAGCCTTCTTTAGTGTATCAACAGAATAATCAATTGCTTTTCTAGAATAAAAATATGTCAACAAGTTGAAAGTATCTGTAGAGATGATGTTGATAGCTTCCTACAATCCAGTTGTTACCCATTCCTGACTTATACTAACTTATCCTTTATGCTATGCTCATGAACAGAGAAATACAAAGTAGAGCCTATCGTCATAAGAAGATCAAACAAAAGAAAAGCAAAATAGATATCCCAAAAAGCTAGAGCCCAAATAATTACGAGATTAGTTGGCAAGAACCGAGTGTTTGCATCCTTTGTTGCATAAAACCGATCAAGCAGCTTTTTAATGTGATCATGCATTGTTGCATCAGTACCAATGCCCGCCTGACTCCAAAAAACAAAAATAAAGGGATTCATTTCCAAACTATGACAATTTTGAAAGAGATACTTAAGAAATAATAAACCAAAATTACATACCCTAGAGGGCAATATAAGGATTAATCTAAAGCTGAATTACAGTATTATCTCACCTTGTCCATACAACTCAACAAATCAGCTTCGCTTAGAAGTGGTGGTGGTCTTGTAACTCCTGAATCAAGAGTCAATGTTGTTGGGATGAACTGTAACATTAGCAGATGCCATGAAATAGTTATTCTTCTAGCCATAAAGTCCAAGCAACAAATGAAAGCAAATATTTAACCTGAGCATTCAGAACATAAATCTTGGATTGTACAAAACTGTATAGTACCCCAAAGAAAATATCAAAAGGATTTGCAAAGTTTAGAAAAATTTTAGAAGTTAGACAAAAAAATTGAAGGTGCATTATAACATCATATTGACCAAAAAGTTAACATATTCTATTAGTCAAAAAAGAAAGGATCAAAGAAGAAATGAGATTGCAATGTCATTCAAAAAGACATCTGAATGTTTGTTTAACACAAAGGAAGAATGACCACAAGCAATAAGCACAATAATGTTGTTAGCAAACTTAAACAAATTATCATGGTCAGTAACAGTAAGTTGTAATTACAAGCTGTGTCCCCTTCACACTTTTTCACTTTTCTCTGATATGTGTCCAGACTCAGAATCGGTTGTTTCCATCCATAACTATATCGTTTTTATATTCTTTCAATAAAAATATAATGTTTGTTTCAAATATATTTAAATGCTAGAGTAACTGCTAAACTGATAAATTGAGTATAGAAGGATGACTATCTGTGAACAAAAAAGTTATTTTTCTATTCTAGTGCAAGTGACAAATGCATTATGTCACACTTTATCCTAAACAATTTAATAATTTATCTGACAAATTGGGCAACTTAAGCCTGTTTTATGAGTCAACATGACAGTTCAACATAAAGTTAAAAATAGATGACACATTAAAAGCTATCTGGAAGTACCATGACATGTTAGCCCATAATAAAACCTTGTAAACATATTCCTTATGCCTTATCATAAGATTTAAAAATAGAGATCTCATTCAAATAATGATATTCCAATTGAAAATAATTGCAGATCATGACAAAATTATCAATACCAAATTGGTAGTCATTCATCCAAAAAAACAATAGCAAACCTGTTGACCGTGTACATAAGTTGGGATCATGGAACCTCCCCATGATTCAAAGCGGTAAACATCCAAGTAATTTTTCTGAAACAAACAAAAAAATATTCAAGTCAAATGCTAATATCAAAGTGTGTGTGTGTGTGTGTAGAGAGAGAGAGAGAGAGAGAGAGTGGGTTTTCCAGTGATAAAATGCACTTTGAAACAGCAAAGGTGCAAATAGCAACACTGGTAAATACAGAGCACGAGCAGTCGACTGGTTGTTCTTTAAACCCAAAATAAAAGGAAATTGAGCCAAAAATAAAAAAAGATATAGTTCCATTCTTGAACAATTACCATCAATATGTACCCATATTGAGCCCAAAATTTAATTGATATGGGATACACTCAAAAAATCCACTTAGCATAGAAATCTATTTATTAAAAAAAAACAATAATGCAGAAAAGCTCACAGCTAATATCACTCTTCCAGATGCAGAAAAAAGTTCACCGGCAATATCAATTTCGACGACAGTTTCAGCCCCTACTGCTGGCTGCGAGACGCATGCCAGAAAATGGCGAACAACCAGCTCATAGAGTTTCTGAAGCAAAATGAAAGTAATAAGAATTTTAATAAAGTAATAAAGATAATCATGGTCTTTCCTGCTTGGAAAAAAACAAAATATCTATAACACAAACAATTGATAATGCCAACGAGTTGATTACATGGTGGTCTTGACTCCATCCAGATTCACCAGCAGAAAATTTTGTAGGGTGAATGGGTGGATGAGCCTTGTCATCATGTCCACCACTACTAGGATTTCTCCACAGTCCTACCTCAGGATCCAACAACTGCTGTGCATATGATCCCCAAACAGGATGCCCTTGTTGTTCTTGTACAATGGTCTGCATCAAATTGAAATCACTTAGACTAATTATTTGATCGAAAGTAAATTAAAACAATCTATGCAAGAAATCACAGCCAATAAAGAAATGAAAGAGCATTACAGATGTCAAACAGGTTATATAAAACTAAGAGATTAGGAGATCACACAGGATATAAATAATTTGAATGATAAGTTGATATCCAACTAAAAGAGAGGAAATAGAAAAATTATGATAAAACAAGTAGAAGCCTTGAAAGGGAATTGAGCAGACCCATTTTAAATTAGCCATCTTTTACAAGACAAGCCAATGGATTAACTTATCTAGAAGAATTTCTTTTTATTTTATTTTTTTCTATCATAAGTGCTTCCTCCACAGAAGTTGTTAGTAAGAAGTCATGAAACTGATTTAGGTAGCGTTTGTTCTTTTGTCTAAAATCTGAATAGATTTGGTTGAAACATGAATAAATCTAAAGACAGATGTTTGAATGATAAATATCTATCTATCTATCTATATATATATATATATATATAAAATATTAACATCGAAATATAAGTGCCAAGTTTGTTTTTTTATAAATATAAACATTTGAAAACTAGTATTTTGACATGTACGCTCTTTAGTATCACACACACACACACACATATATATGACTGATATAATACTGATTAATTTAAATTTTAATTTAAGAAAAAAATAATTCAAATAATAATATGTTAAACTAAGATTAAAAAAATCATGTTTTTATAGAAATGAGAACAAATAAACTGTAAAGGAACAATTATGAGAGTTAAAACCAAAACAATCCCATTAAGACTTCAAGCCTAAAAGTGATAAATTTGAATTTATCTACCTAGATGAAAACATCATATCTAAACAACCCAAAATGTCTTAATATCAGAGAATAAGTCCGTCTAGATTTCAAATTAAAGAGCAAAATGCCACTTTGGGTAATCCATCAAAATAAAAGAAGAAAAGGCCAAAGAAAGAGAACCGTGCATAAGATATTAGGTCGAATTTCTATTTTTTTAACAAAAAGAAAAAAATATATTAAAATAAATTGATTTTGAAAACAATAAAAATGAAACTGGGGATCCACAATTTAGGATTTGATGGAGAGTTGGCAGGGAGGGGGTGATGGAGATAAGCCTAGAGAGAACAATAGTAGACCAGAGGAGTTTAAGCACTTACTCCCAGTTAATGCTCTATGGAAACTATACCATTTGCCCATCAAAAATCCTATCAATCACAAGCATAACAACAACAATATTTTGATTGTGTCTAAACTGTAATCACTGGTATGAGCAAAAGCAAGATACGTCACATAGATCACATGATTAGAATTTCATTTCCATTGGCATTCACACATTTAGTCAAAACAGTAGATCTATTCAGTTTAAACGCGATTATTATCTCTAATGCAAAAACATTTCCCAAGGAGAGTCAGAGAATAGCACCAAAAATACATTCTACTAAGTCTTCAGTCCTTCACTGTTTTAGTTATCATTGCATTGGCTTAGTATAAAATTTACCTTTGTTATGTCTTCTGCTGTAGAAGAGAAGCACATGCTAACATCTGCTTATTGACATGGTAATCATTCAACATGCTAGATTATTACGTCAACCCTTGGTTTTAGAATATACCCTTGATTCAAGGGATTGAGAAATCAATTGACTCTTTACTATAGCCTAATTATATATAACAGTAGTCACTCTTTTATTCTAGGCTAATTATTTGTAATTAAAACATTACAATATTATAGGAGTTCACCAACTATATAATCCCCTCTTGTACCCTTTTTTTGGGTGATAGGAATCAATTAAAATATTATTGAGCAAAACAAGAAAAATATAACAAAATTGAGCCAAAGATCTACAAACAAATATCTTCCCTGCAGAGAAGAAACCCTAGGCTATGCAATTAATTCAATACATCAAGTACACCCCATAAAAGAGAGAGAATAAGAAAGGAAAATCCCTCAAAAATGAAAAATTGAGCCAAGACTATATCGCAATCAAGCTAGATAAAAACAAATAAGGAATCTCGAAAATCCTTAGAAACCAAAGCCCAAACAGAAGAAAACAAATGAATTGAGTCTCACAGCCCATTGAATCTTCAAAATCATTTTCATATCTTATACAACAGCAAAAATATGAACTCTTGCACTGATTTATTGTCTCTCTATCTTCTTTTTTTTTCCTCTTCTTTATTTGATCAAGTTTTCATAGCATGCATATGTAGCTATAATCTCCAATAATCAGCCTGTGTGTATATTTTGTCACTGCTAACTTCTTTTGTGTTCATAATCACTCTCACAAGTTTACTTCCTTTATCTTTGGTGGGATCAGTCACACTAACTCATATGCTTCTTCCCCTGCATTCCTTCATTTTCCAATACTTATTTGTCTCTACCAATAGCAACGCAAATTAATTTTTATCCAAATGATACAAGTAGACATAATCATTTCAATAAGAAAAGTGCACTCTTCTATTAGTAGGGAACAAAGTTACCAACATGCAAATCAGTCCTATTGGAAAAGCCATCTGTCTCTGTACGAGGATAGCTGATAAAACCAGCTTGATATAGATCTTCTGCTACCTGTGAACATGACATACATTTAGGTTGACCAGCTTTAAAGAATTGACAAAGTACAAAACACAAGCTCAAATATGATATACGGATAAATGTTTGAGACATACCTTCATGGTGTGCTCAGAACTCATCCGGAAGTAACGGGAAGCTCGTTTCTCAAGCTCAATAGTACTCAAAGGATAAGGAGGGTATTTCAACTTCTCCAGTTGTTTAACGTTTGTGACCTGGATGACAACTACAAAATATAAGTTTTGACTATCTAAAGCAAGTTATAGCTCACAATGAGCAATATTCTCAAGAACAAGATTTCAAAACGACTCACAGTTGCAGTGGGTTCTTGAACACACATTTCATAAATCAACACCGCACAAGTATAATCAAACAGATGTCCCCGCCTGTACAGTTAGAATATAATTAATTTTAAAATCTTATGACTTCTGGAACTGCAAAAGCAATGCACCAAGAATTTAGAGTTTACGTCCAATTGAAAGTCGCAATGCCGTCATCAGATTTGTGAGAGCAGTTGACTGTCCAAAACTCTTCTGGTTCATGAGCTTGTATTTCCCAATACCGCTCCACAACAAAGCCAAGTGTAGGAAACTGCAGTGAGAGGTGTAATGAAAATGAAATTGTATAAACAATGAGCATGCTGCTAGGATATGAAGATCATAACTTAGAACAAGTTTTATGTAGTTTAATGTGGTCAATTTCAGCATACCTGACAAGGGCCATAACTTAGAACAAGATTTCTGTCATCAGCAGCAGAATTGATGTGAAACTTATCTTTCAAAAGCATGGTCTGGAACCTAGTGAAAGAAGCACCAATCCGAAGATCGATTTCCTGTGAAACTTCAAAGCTTAATTATTTTTTTATGAGAACGAAGATAAAAATGTGTGCGTGTGCATGCAGGTATGAATTGAAAAGATTGTTTCTATTTTTTCATGCATCAGCTTCCACCTGGTGTAAAACTTTTCAAAATCACACCCTTAAATACACTTTAAAGAATGATCAGCTTTGAAAACTCAATTCTATGCTTTTATGCTCCCCATATTCTTTTCATCCTTGCAAAATTTGAACTGAACAAAAATAAGCAACTATATTATTGAAATGGTGCTCCAAATTAATGTTTGAATGCTTAAGAATATGAGACCTATAAATCAAATAGTTAGAAAAATCTAATGAGTGTGAAAATCAACATGCATTTCCAGTATGTGAAGGATATCTACTTCAAGAATAAATTTAGCAAAAGTAATAAAACCATAAGGTTATTTACAACTGTGACAATGTCTATTTTATAGCAGACATAAGTGGATTCCCCTTGCTACAAATTTACACATGGTAAGCTAGAAAATTAATCCTTTGGAACCATAACAAAACAAGTAAAATTCTTCCTGCATAAGCCAAGATACTCACTTGCCTAGCATCCACAGCATCAGCAAACCACTGATTAGGATCAACAAGATTCTGCACTGCCTGATGAATTTCCCTAGCATTTACAAAACCAAATAAAAAAACTTCAAGTTTTGACATTGACATTGTAGAAAAGGAATTTCAGCCTTAAAAACCTGTCTATCAATGCAGAAAACCGAGCTCTTCGTATAACCAGATGACGATTTACTGCTCTACAAACTTCAATCACCTCATATGCAATGTTTTCTCCTTCTCTATCACAGTCAAGCCATAAAATTAGCCACTGACACCTCCTAGCTTCTTCCTCCAACGTCCTCTTGATGTCCTTTTTGTCCTATACGATCAAAATTCCAATAAAATTTAGACTTATACAAATTAATAAGACCAGTATAAGCAAGAAACATGCAACAAAAGAAAATCAACAAATTAAAATGGGCCTATATTTTCTATAGCATATAAAAAGCAGAAAAATTGGGGAAGAAATATTAATATCCTGAGTTTCTACAAAATAAAAATTGATCCAGGAATAAAAAACTTAAAACTAAAAAAAAATAAAAAAAGTACCTCGGGGACAAACTTGCGAACAGGGGCATGATAGAGATCAGCGGGGTCACAAGAGTGCCACTTTCGGTAGCGTTCGTCGAACTCAAGCTCCATCAGATGCCCAGTGACGGAGGTCATCAGCATGTGGCACGACTGCCCGCGAATTGAGTACATGAACTCGAATATCTTATTGTAGCGCGACCGCCCGTCTCGCACGCGGAGGCCCTGGCTTCGCGAAAGAATGCCAGCCACCGATTTCGCCACCGAAGGCTTCTCCGCCACGTTCAGTACGCTTATCGTACGGCCTCCGCCGGACATTGCGGCGAAGAAGTGAACGATTTTTGTTTTTGTTTTGTTTTTTCAAACGGGGGTTTTGTAATCGGGAATGGAGGAGGGATTTTCCCGCCGTTTTCAGGTGGGGCAAGCGCGGATTTGAAATTACAAAAGTAGCCTTCTTGGGAGTGGAATTTTGGTAGATATTTATTAGTTGTCTTAGAGCGCTTTCGGCATTGTATTTTAATTGTTTTTTTTTATAAAAAAATAAAAATTATGTTTTTCATATATTCTTTTAAAACTTTAAATAATTCTAATTATTTTATTGAATATTTTTAAAAATGATAAATATTAACCAACTATATCATGTTTAGCTTAATATCAATATCTTTCAACATTTATTATCTTAATTGCAAGACCTTTCAAAAAAGTATCATATTACTACTATTTCATCTGTATCATTGAAAAAAACTTAATCGGTAGATGAATAAATATATCACTTATAGATTGCTCCAAAAAATAAATATAATAAAATTTCTCATGTTTAATTTAATATTATAAAAATTTATCACCCAATTATCGAAACTTTTGAAAGATATCACATAAATAATATTTTTAATTTTTTTTTATTATGCGTGTTTCACGTTAAGATATTACATTGTTGGTTTAATTATTATTAATCCAAGTGTGAAGTATGATGTAGACAATTTAGTAATGCAACAATCTTTTGTTATTTTGAGAACAATTTTGATAATTTGATGGAGTATTTCGGTGTTTTAAGAGATGACTTTTGTTGCTTTTTAATAGATGTCTAATTTCAATTTTTAGTCTAAATTGAAATTAGACAAAAAATTGAATCATAGGAACTGAAAATCAATTAAATTCGATTTAGTAGTTTGAATCTAAATTAAGAAAACAAAAATTATTTTTAATTTTATTAATTTTCAACTTAAGAATAAAGCATTTTAGTTTTTAATTTTTTAAAAAATTTTGTATTAATTAAAAAATAAATGAGGTACTTTGTACCCATTAAAATAATAAAAATAAAAAATATAATTTAAAATATAATAAATCGATTCGATTTTTAAGGTACTGAAAATTATATTGATAAACGATTGAAAAAAATTCAAATAAATAAAACGAGTTTAAAGAATTATTGAAGAAACTCGAGTTAGTTGTGAAAGGAAGATATTATAAATTTTGAAGAATAAAACTATTATTTAAAATTGTAATAGTAATGGAAGATGTACCTGTATGCAGGTAGAACAAAAGAGAACTGAACTATTTATGAATGAATACTTGTGTAATGGTGGGAAACAGGTTCATTTAAAGTAGTTACTGAAATTGTGTTTACAGATATCTGAAGTGGATCCCCTGTAAATTCTTCAACCAGAATCAGAACATTTTCAGAATTTCTGAGAAAGGATCGAGGCACGTGATACCTAAAACAAAACAAAAAAGAAAATAACAATAATAATAATACCCATGTTAGGGTATAAAACAGATCAAGTCTTCAAAATAAATATGAACAGAGAGGTAGAAGAAACTTACAAAGATTGGGAAGAATTTCCAAGAGGAGTATGAAATGAAACCCAATAACGACCAATGCTTTGTCCATTAACCCAAGCTTCACCTTTCCCCATTGAGCTTAGGTTTAAGGCCAGTGGATCATTCCCCAGAGGGGCATCAAATGCTGTCTGCCAATCATCAATTTGATTATAAATCTATTGTCAAAATATCATAAATATATTTTTTATTTTTTTTAAAAAAAGTAAGAAAATATGACCCTACCTTGTACCAAGTAAGAGGTTCTTTACTGGAGAGATCAATTTTAGTCCACTGATGAGTAGCATTTTCCAAATTTATTCCTAATTTCTCCCCAAATAACCCAACCTGCATTATTAATTCAACCAATAAATTAGAAACACATGCCTACTCCATGGAATATGACCTTCACTCCAATGTAGTGTATATACAGTTGTATATTCTACACGCTTAATTAGTTATTAATTAATTAATGTAGTGTACATTCTACTAAAATATTTTTAATTGTTTAATTCCGTATTCGAGTAATAAAGTAGTTAAAATTTAATATTAATATTATTATTATTATAAAAATTATCATTTTAATCGTATTAGTAATATTCAATCTAACAATCAAATTATAAAGTCGAATCAACTCTTTTGAAGAGAATTGATTTCTAAATCCAAAAGTTTTGAATTTTACCATTATTTAACAATTTAAAGTCAGTATGAGTAGGTTTTACGAGAAAATATTAATATTTAAAAAAAAAGGTAAAAGATTTATTTATATCAAAAACTTAGGGACCCAATATTATTTCCACATAATTGATTTTTAAATAAAGAGTGGATTGTAATTTCACCTGATATCCCCATGTATAGTTATTTGTAAAACTGTGCAACTCCATCTGGCTGCAATGGATCTCCACTGTAGCTAATCCAGCAAATCTTCTCTCAAGAAAAGCCCCCGAATCCTTTCAGATTAATTAATTAATTATTGTAATATAAATTAAACTACAATTATAAAATAGTTGAAGTTAAAATTTGCATACCGGCAATCCAACCATAACGCTAAGTATGGAAATATTGTTGATCCCATCATTTAATTCTATTGGAATGTCAACGCTAAAATTCTTTACATTATGATTTCCATGGCCACTACCTGAAACAAATATTTTTTTTAAAAAATATAAAGTACCTATTAATGTACAATGTCGATAAATAAAATAACTAAATAATATTTTTAAAAATTAATAATTTAAAATTAAAAAAAAATTATTATCTTTCATTTTGTAAATTATTTTTAAAAATATATTTAAAAAAAATAATAATTTTAAGAATATACTTTATTTAATAACTAATAAAAGAATGGAACTCACCTGCATATATACTGTTGACAAAAGCATGAGCAACATGTGCAAAAGACTGAAAGTGAAGTACTGGTTCAGTGCAAGATGAATTGGGTTGAAAACTGCTAGCATTTAGAAAATAATTATTAATTAAATTGTTTTCAAAAAATTTTTATTTTCTAACTTAAACTGAAAATAGAAAATGCTTTCAAAATGATACCTGAAAGTGTACCAGAGATAATCAGACTCATCTTGAGTTGTATTCATTTGCTCTAAAAGTGTATCGGATTTCAATGAAGTGTCTGAGAAATTTGGAATCACGTCTTTGAATTCTTCCCATCCACTTGTTTCGTTAAATACCCGATGTGTTGTTATACTTCTCTCGTTGTACTCGGCATTCACCTATTATCAAAATGTATAATAACTTGTAAATGTCAGCTCTGTAATTCTGCAAAAGAGAAGGACACTGCAATCTTCGAGTGAGTTAACATACCTTAGCAGTGTTAAAGATGACATTTTGGCAGTCGGGCAAAATACTAATGGATTTCGGTAGCAATTGAAAAGAAGTGTTCCGAAACTGTACAGTTGCGTTATCTCTTCCGTTGTTGTTTATAAGAAACGCAGCACATCCTCCTCCATCTTCTTCTTCAAAAACATAGGCCTAAATTATATATGAACTTCAGCAGACACAAACTCATACGTAATAACCATTCATCAATTAATTCTATTTGTGTTAATTAATAACCAAATGAACAAAATAAAACGAAATGATTCACACCTCTTGAAGCACGCCTAGTGAAAAATTCCTTGGCTTTCCCTGCAGCAGCGTTGTTGAACATGATTTAATCGCGCTATGCAATTCCTTTAGATGTCCCCATTTCGGCTGCCTCTTCAAGCCTATCATCGAATCCGTATATATATCAATCATAATAACTGATCAACACTATTACTTTAATAGAGATTAGGGGGACTAAACAGTGTCATGGGTGCATACCATATTCATCTAATGGAGCTTGATCGTAATAACTTGTTATGAAATATGAGGATGCTGTTCTTCCGAAATTTGTCCCACCATGATACTACAATATATTTGAACGTTAGTATACTAGCTGATTCATTCATTTACTTGAAAATTTATTCTAAAAGATATAAGATACGGGGGTAGTAGCAGATCAAATTCATATGTACCATACCATGTAGTAATTTATGTAGCTTCCATTCTTGGCAATGAAAAGTGTGACATGAAATGCTATGTCTTCAGCAGACCTTATGTATGGTTCTCCTCCATACACTTGATAGCTTCAGAACCAAAACCCAAGCAGCCATTGGTTAGCTTAACGTCAAATTCAGACGAGTAACGATAGTAAAAAATAATAAATACGAGCACATTTTGATGATATTAGATTTTCGAATAATTCATATTAAGATATTTATCCCATTTTTTGCATTAAAAAAATACAGTTTATACCCTTGAAAGCTGTAAAAATTCTAGACGTTTTTTCTTTTAATAATATTAGGACCTATTTGTTAAAAATGGCTAATATATGTTTGTATTTGTTATTTTCTCAAAATTGAGAAACCTATCCATTAATACTCAAAATATATTTAGAAGAGAGGATTTAGGAGGTAGCTTACAAAGAAGTCCAATTCTCAGTCCACATTGATGGCTTGTTGGGTGAGTTAGGGCCAGTAAAAGTTTCTCCACATCTCATCCCATTGCATGTATTTATCTGCTTATTTAATATTGGTTATATAGAAAATTCATATTGATTATGCATTTACTAAAGAAAATAAAAAAGAAGCTTACAACGGGGTCAGGAGCATCAGTTTGCTTGCACATCACCCATGGCACACCAGTTTGAAGGTCTACCGCCATTTTTGCTGCCCAAATAACATACGAAGGTCCTTTTTCTCCAAAGGATTTCTCAATGTTTTGATATTCATTCTCAACCTATTAACACAACCCACAATGATGGTTGTCTTCTCTAAATGTATGCAGGGCATGTGTAATGCTAATACAGACGTAGTATTGTAACTCTTTTCATTACGTACCTGTGACAGTATTATTGGACCTCCTTGTGAAGCAAATAAGCCCTCCGTCTTCATTAGGTTCACTATTTTGGTGGTAAAGTTTTGCATGTAAAACTACAAATATTATTAATCAGCATAACAATATAATTGAAAAAATTAATATTTATATAATAATAATTATTAGAATTTAATTCTAACAATCTCTCTTAATAACTTACTTTCACGTGCAACTTATAAAAGTTATACCGTAAAATTTTGCAAATAAATTATAAATATAAAATTTTGTTAATTATAATTTTTAGTTTAATAACGAAAATTTCTCATTTAAAAATTCACTCACTGTCATGCAAAGTTTACGAGAATTACACTATAAAGCCTCTTAAATTTACGTTATAAATACGAGATTTTATTAACTATATCTAATAATTTTATTGTGAAATTTGATTTTAACAATAACAATAATAATATTATTAAAAATTATATTGATAAAGAAGTTTTTAAAATATTATTTTTTAAAATTATAAAAAAATAAAATAATTTTTATTAAATAAATAATAAAAATTCCGATAAAAAAAGTTTATGTTAAATTATGAGATGAATGGTTAAAAGTTAAAAACCTTAAATGGTTCATTATCCGATCGATAAACAATGCCAGGAACATTGTGTAGCCAAAATGGAAATCCCCTGCAAAGCATGAAATTAATTGTCAAATAACCAAAAAAAATTATAATAAAAGAATAAAGTAAAAATAAAAATAAAAATTGTAAAAGTAAATTACCCATATGTCCATTCACTCTCAATGAAGGGACCAATTCTAAGGCAAGCATAAAGGCCTTGTGATTGGATTTCCTTGATGAATTTTACCAAATCATATCTTCCACTGAAATCATACTGTGCTATATCAAACCCAATTAAATTTAAGCCAAAATATTCCTTTTTCGAAAAAAGAAAATTGGTGTTTAAAATTACGTTACTGACCTCGCCAGGTTGTGGCTCGTGGAGGTTCCAAAATACATAGGTTTGAATCACTTCTATTCCTCCCTCCTTGGCTTTGGCTATTAACGATGGCCACATCTGCATCAAATTTTCATCCCCAATTCATTTCATTTGTTTTAAATTATAAAATTATTAATTAAAAATCAAAACAAAAATTCACAGAATTTAAATATTTAAAATTACACTAGTTTTATTTTATTTTAAAAAAATTTAATTTAATTTTATTAAACAAAATACAAAATATAACACGATTCGAATAATAATAAATTAATAAATAAATATTCTCGTTTACAATTTTAAAAAAATATTTTAAATTTAATAATAATTTATAAATATATAACTAAATAATATAATAATACGTTTATATCATTAAAAATATATACATTAAAATTAAATTTACTTGATATTTTAATATTTAAAAAAAATTATTGATTAATTTTTATTAAATATTAGTAAGACAATGTTCAAACTTAAAAACAAAATTCATCCAGGTACTATGTACAAACAGATGCTCGTGACCATTTAAAACAGACAAAAATTATTCGAAGCTCATCAACAAGAATCTTGTTGCTGTTCATTCTTTCTTCTGAACCTAATAATTAGGGATGAAAAAGCATTCTCATATATAGAGAAAATGAAAAAGAGAGGCCCGTGGTGGTGTGATTCACATTCCTAACAGTTGGGTTCATTAATCCAACCAAACAAAATCTCACAACAAATGTTCTGTGTTGATCGGTTGAGCTGCCAAAGTTGAAAAATTATCTGTTTGTTACCCGTGTTGAACTAAAATAGCTAAGTTCATCTACCCACCTTTTTAACAAGTAGGTACAAAACGGAACTGGCATGATTCCTATTTTTTTTTAATTCAAATTTAATAAATATTATTTTTATTTAAAAATGTTAATTTTTTTAAAAAATAATTACATATATAAATATTATATATATATATATATATGTATCTTATATTTTTACAAAATTAACAAAAAAATGTACGAGTTTAAAATAATAAATTATATAATTTAATATAAAAAATAAAAATTTTTTTTTAAATTAATAATAATAAAATAAAATAAAATAAAAATGACAATGAAAATAATAAGACAACTTAACATTGCCAAAGTTTTATTTGTAACTGTCATCAAAGATAAAATGTAACATATGGTAGGTAATGGAACCGACCATATATAAAATTTGATTTTATTTTTAAATATTAAATTTTTTTTATTAATGTTTGAAATACTAAATTTCTCGTATAATTAAACCCAAAAAATTAGCTACATATTTCACTATACATATACATACAAATGGATTCGAATAATTCAGCAAAAATAAAAAATAAAATAAAAATATGACAAAATTATTGAAAGGGAGAGAAAATGAGACTTACATCAGGAGTGCTGCGAGGATAGTGAATGGAACCAGAGAAGAGAATTTTCCTTTGGCCATCAATAATGAGAGATCTTCCATCGTACGTAACATTATCGTTTCCTTCTCCATCCACAAAACCTTCTCTTGCAACTACAACTACCGCAATTGCTAACCAATAAGCCCAATACGCCATCTTCTCCAATCGCAAATGAAAGAAAGTTGAAGAGATAGCTCTCAGCACTGCACTGCTTGGAAGAAACGGCAAGGCTTGCTAATGGCAGTGCTGTATGAAGAACAAGAAGAATGTTTGATGAGTGAAGCTCACCCACAATTTGTTTGTTTCTATTGCACTGCACGAAGCTTAATTGGGAGCGTGCCTGCGGTTCTAAGGAAACTGGGTTATTTTAAGCCAAGCAAGCTAACGAAACCACTTCCCTTTTATGTTATCAAAAATTTATTTTGTTTCCTTTTATTTTTTTTTCATTTGGATTTTCATTATTAAATAAGACAACTCCACTCCACCTTAAATACAGCAGTTCAACATCTCCATTATTGTAACACAGCACAATTAAGTAAGCAAAGGTTATCTTGGAACACTGCCCTGTCACAATTCATCAACTAATTCTGTAACATAGCAATGGAGATGTCAGTATTATATCACATTCAACCATAAGCAACTACATGTCAATGGAAGATTTTCACCTTCAACGCAAACACAAACAAGAAAAAAATAATTAAGTATTTTTAATTGAAAATAATTGAGTAATTAATTATTAATGTAAATAAATTAAAATTTATATACAATGATATTTTATATAAGAATAATTTTTATGTAATTATAAAAAAATTATAATAATTTCAATATTTTTTGATCGAATAATTATTATTTTATTTTGAATAAATGTTCCAACCAATGCATGCTAACACCTGCAACATTGAAAAAATTTTCGTTAATTTTTAGTGTACCGCAAATATGATTTGGTGAATAAAAAAAAGATGATTAGGGTTGTATTTTATGTTAATTAATTAATAGATGAATTATTTGTTTATTAATTAATTGATTAAATCCTTACTTTACAAGTGTATGGTTATGATTTAATCTCTCTTTAAACCATGGATGGCTTAGATTATGTCGAATGTCAAAATATTCACCTAGCAAATATGTGACGTATAGACGGTTAAAATTAAATCATATTTCATACACATGGAGGGTGGAGATTTAATCACCTCTATCATTTAAAGATTCACCCATGTTATAAAAGTTAGCTACATGTATATCAATTATTAAGGTAGTTAATAGGCATCATTAAAATAAATAAAATTGTGTAACATTCGGCCAAGATGTAAAGAGAAATCCATATAAAAATTTTGCTAAGTATTGGTAAGAAAGAAAGCAAAGAGAGAAAGAAAAAGAAGAAAACTTTTAGTAAATTTTCTTTCCAACCAAACACAATTAAAACTGGTTTATGAAACCAGATACAAGCCCTTATAAAAGTTATCTTTTAAAGAGTAATACCAAAATTGTCATCTATCCATTGGTGTGTAGATATGCTTAGAGGTAAGTTGAAAACGGTAAGCTATTCATTCCCATAATAAAAACTGTTTCATAACATACAACACCTTCCAACACGGCAAATGCCCTTTTACAACTCAATGTAATATCTATCCCTTTACAATCAATAAACTTATGCTTCTAAATAAGTTTGCTTCGCTTAAAATTGTTTAAAATAACAAAATGTTCTTTAAACCTAGACTGTATAAGTGTATAAAAACAATCAAAACTCGTGTTTTTCTTTGATCGGTTAAAAATGCATCTTCAAAACTCTATAAATTCTCAAATGAATTTCAATATTAGAGGATCTTAGATCTTAAAATCAACTTCAAACCAAACCATTAGTTCATATATGTCTCCTTTAAAAGAATTATAGTTATAGTACAAAAATAATAATAATGTAATTGCATCACTTTTCAAATACCCGAATAGATAGTTATTGCACGTAGTAGCTTATCGAATTGATTTATTGTCAACACAAAAGGGAAAATCATTAGAATCCTTGACCATCTTAACTCAATAACTATTATAAAGTCAAGCAGCTATCTCAACCCACCAACAAGAACCCTAGCAACTGTATCTCCTCCACTTTTATAAACCAACTAAAAATAACTAGTAAATCAGTCAAACTTTTAATTAAATTAACTATTCAAGTAAATGCAATCAATCAAAGAATGCAATTTGACATGGGTCTATCCTAAAAATCTCCAAATAAATAAAATTACAAACTTCAAAGCACCTTCATCCACTATAAAAAATTTATTATTTGAGACTAAATAAACTCAATTGGTGGTAAGATTTTTGGAAATTACTGAAATAGATCCAGCAATGGTTGAACCAAATTGAGAAAGCTTGGTGTCGTATCTTATCAAACATTATGGACTATGAAGGAGTAAAGGATTTAATGAAAAAACATGTTATACCATGCTTGTTGATAGTCATGATATGTATAAATTGAAAGGTTAAAAGGTGCTAAAAATGAAGAATGGTACATTCACCCTATCTTAGACATAACAAGGTTTTACATTTTAAAATAAAGATTAAGGAAATATCAGAATTATCAAAATATATACTTAAAATATTATAAAAATATCTATCACCCCAAGATCTTTAAACACTAAAATTTTTATTAACAAATTTGTAATTTTTTATATTTAAAAATGAAATACTCGATATAATAAAATTTAGATAAAATATTTTTAAGAAGATAATAATAATAATTCATTAGATTATTTAAAAGCTTGAACTTCTTACAAGAATGTAATGTTGTTATCATTAAGCGATTGAATAACATAACATTGGTATAATAATAAAAAATTAATTTTAAAGTAGTTAATTTTGGTATAAAAAATGTGAGGTTATTTGTATAAGCAAAATACTTTTTGAATTTATTTTTTTTAAAAAAGTATTTTATTATTAAATATTTATAAAATAAATTAATAATACTAAAAAAAAATACAGAGATAGAGAGTTATTTTTAAGAATAAGAAAAATACTAAAAAGCTACTTTTATAAAAAAAAAGTAAATCTCTTTTATTAAACTTTTATTTATATAATATTTTTCAAAAAATTGAAAATTAAATTGAATTTTTTATTATCCAAAAACTATATAAATCCCCATAAAAAAATCTAAATTCTACTCACAAGTAGAAAAAAATAGGAAAATAAAAATAGAAATAAATTACAATGAAAATTAAAAACCATTTTTCATTATAAAAATTTAATTTTATGAAATTTATTTTGAATAGAATATAAATTTATACAAAATTTTATTTATAGATATTATTTATTTTTATATTATAATATATATGTTATATGGGTATAAGAGAGATTAGCTTCACCAAGTTGGTAGTTTAAAATTTTAGATAAATTAATGATAAATATAGTTTGATATGGACCTTTGAATTGATTAATGATAATATTTTAAATTTAAACCCTAACCACCTTTGAATTGATTTGAACTGAATCCTACTATTAAGTTAAACAAAACTAAATTTGCCCAACCCTACTTGCAATCATTGAGCGTGGCCCATTTCTTATTTTTAACGCTAAGGTTGAAAACCATGAGAGTAAAAGAGAGAGATAACAATGGCGGAGGGTTTGGACTTTTGAGGCTTCTTGTTATTTAAGCTGAATTGACGTTTCAATTCAATATTGGCTGGCTGTCAAAGTGCTTAACAGACCCACCCCATGTGCGACAATCAATCAATGGTAAACTGATAATTTCAGAGCTCTTATTCTCTTTCTCCTTCATTAGTTTGTGGACCCTTGACAGCCGGTGACTTTAACATGTTCAATCTGAGCTTCTCATCAGTTTCTTGCCTCTTTACATTGCCCCATTCAGTTTTCAGAAAATCCTCGATGAACCCAGTTCAATTTTGATCTGATGCGCGAAAAATTGAGGTGAGAATTCAAGAATTTGAATTTTGGTTTCTGGCTTCGAATATTTGCCTTTTGTTGTTATTGATTTAATGAACGAGGAAGTCTTTCATGGGTTTTCAGCTATGTTAAGAAAGCATTAGCTGTTAATTCTGTTGATTGTTTGGATTTTTTTTCCGTCAGTCTAGTTGCTATGCTGTCTGAATCTTGTGGTTCGAGCTTGCTTGTAGCTCTGCCTGATGATGTATTTGCAATTATATCACGGTCTCTGTTACCAAGGGACTTGTGTAATCTGGGTTTGTGCTGCAAAAATCTATGTGCACTCGTGGCCTCTGAAAAGATTTGGCTCACCCAATGTGATGCAGAAGGAATTGTGCCTTATGGAGATCTTGTTGAATGGAGGAAAGGGATGTCTTCTTATAAGGCACTTTTCCGCTTCCTCATTAGTGTTAAGCCTTTAATTGGAATTTGGGTTCACCAGAATCCTGAGCTTGGGAATGTAGTATATGTTATGCCCGGTTTTGTTTCTGTTGTTGGGTGCCGGATAATACCTCAAGAGCTTGGCCCGTTAGGCATTGAGGATGGTCCCATAAGATGGGCACCGGTGTTTGAAATTATTGGCCACTTTGATGGGTCTACTGCATTTTTTCTACATGGAAAGGAGATGGGATGTGATTACTTGTATCCTGGTTCAGTGAAGGCTGTTGAGAGGAATTGCAATGTACTATTGCTTGAGGTCGAGCCTAAGCAACAGGCAAATCAGGGTAATTTGTTGCATAGCAAGAGCTTTGCTCATCATTCTAAGGAGATGTCAAGGAAAGTCAGAAGGTCAAATGGTGGATTGTCAAGGTCACGAAGGATATTAGGACAGACTGAGGCAGCAGTGCCTTTCAGCAAGTTGACTTTCGGTGATAGAAGAAAGCTGCTTCACACTGTTACCAGTCAAGTTCGACTAAAGGTACCTGATTTGGGAAGTGGGCCACTATTTCCCCAGTTTAGGGACGGTATGGAGAATTTTCAGAAGGATATGGTGCTGTTGTTGGAGCGGAGGTCACTGCTTCTGAAAATGTACAAGCTTGGTGGAGATCACATTGATTGGAATGCAGATCCTGAACTGCCTTCTGATCCTACTCAGTTGGAGTTGAATGAGATCAGAAAGACTGTTAATAGTTCAGGTAGTTTTCATAGTTCGCCCAATGGGGATCATAGTCACAAACAGATTGCCAAGACAAAAACTCTTTGTGGCTACTTTAGAGAAATCTTTAGACAGATTTCAGGGAGGCCTAGTTCAATTAATGGCACTCGTGCAATTTCTAAGAGTTGTTCTTCAGGCAGTGAGAATAGGCATATGCCGCTTCAAGAATTTTTAAATTCAGGAGAAACAATAGGACTGACATTACACGCTTCCACTATGAAGTTATCATCATATCGAGCATGGCCGAACATGCATGACAGTCGGTTTGCCTTATACAAGTTGCCCATGCAGGCACCAAGATCTGAACAAGAGTATGCTGGTCTATGGGGAGGGACTTTTGGTTGGCCACCTGGGAGGCCTACTGAAGATAAGCCTGGAAAAGCTTTGTTCTTCCTTTTACTCTCTTATGAGGTCTACGGAGGAAAACGACTTCTCATTGCAACCAAAATTTTGGAAGGCACGCACTATGTTCTGCACCCAAATGGCTCTGCAATGTTTATAGTGAATATCGACGAGCCTTCATCGATTCCATTTCCTTGGGATACTGATGCAGATTCCCTTCCAGTGATTGTGAAGCATGCTTTTGTGGGAGAAGGTATTGCTAGTGGGTATGGTTTCAGATATCCAGGCTCAAAGCCGGGTTCACTCTTTGTAACTCAAAATGGTCTACTTGTCTTCTTTTGGAAGGAGTCTAGAGCTACCTTGACCTTGCAGAGGCTGAACTTGCCAATCCTTTTGAAGAAAGGTGAAAGAGTGCCCACTCTACCGCCAGTAACCAACTTTTCTTATTTGACCAAGTCCTACTCGAATGTTTTTGCTGGCTTTGCAAATACAGCAACAAGTTTGTCTTCATCAAGGTTTTCCTTCACCTTTTAAATGTCCAAATATTTGTGAAAATTATTTTTCAATAATAGATTGTCTTTTGTGTAAGCTGTATGGTTTATAAGACATACTTAAAAAAATTGATTTCAAAATTGCACCTTGATGTCATTATACCATTAATCCTCTCTTGAATTTTACCTTTGACACTATTCTATTTCCAAATTAATATCATGTAAATATTTTTTTGGGAAAGACATAAGCCATCTATGTAATACAATGGAAAAGATAACAATCTACAAACAACTGAAAAGGATGAGAGGGAGAGATTTATTTCATTTTTATTTTTTGGTTGTGCAAACAGCTGATCAAATGGCACAAAGATTTACTGATTTAGGAATTAACGAAAATTTTCTTTTGTCCCCTGGAGAGAACTTTTTTTAGGATATGATTTTAAATTTAAGGCCAAGGATTAATTTTGTAGGTTTAACTGTTTGTCTCCTCTGACTTCGATGCCCAACCTAATTGGTAATCCTTTTATCAGGGCAGTTTGTTGCTGCATCTTGCTTAGCTTTCAGCCATTTTCTTCCTAGTGAAGTCTTGCATATCTTGTTCTTGGCTAGTTGATTTTGAGATGGGTTCAGCATTTTCTTTTTAAATATTATGTGAGTCCATGCTGTGTTTCTCTTACCATATATGAGGTGAATTTGATATGACTTATAGCTGGTAAATGATGAGGTTAAAAGGGACTTTGCCTTTTTCCTTCTGCTTTATGATACACAACTTTGCCAAACATTTGGACTTCCAAAATCCTAGACATTTAATGATGTGGATGGAAGTTAATACTTTTTCAATTTGCGCTAAAATAATATGCAATTATATGTTGGCTTTACCTTTCCCCATTTTTTTTACTTGTTATTTGGTTGCCATTTCTTAGTTCATTAGGTCTGAAATCCAAAAGTAGTCATATCCTTTGATTTGCTAGGCCAAACATAAACTATAATTCCCGCACTGTATTTCTTTTCTTTATCTTTAAGAAATTGTATTTTTCTCTTTTTGTTATCATTTCATAAGTAGAAGAATTCAAACTTTGAAGGATCCATAGGGAGCAAGAGATAGGAAATGGTTCTGGAAAAGTCATTAACTTGTCATTGCAGCATGGGAGACTTTCAGCCAGAACAAATTTATAAGCCTTTAAAATGAATAAAGCTGGGTATCACAACCAAAAATGTGGTCTTTACATTTGGTAAATTGACTGGCATCCTCTTTCCGTTCATTGGCATCATTCTGTGAGAGCAAAGTGAAATCATACTCGGTGTATCACTTGTCCAGTGATCTTACCACCCATATTCCAAGATAGTTTGATTAATACACGAACAAAAATTGACTTCTAAGTTAATTATAACAAAAATTCTGATACCAGAGATTGTTGCGTTACTGAGCCAAACTGTAGGTAAACCCCCCTTGAGTTTTTAGTTGTGTTCTCTAAATTGTTTAACGCAGGAGCTTCTTATTTGAGTTCCGTGTTTTATCGTTGGCAGGCAAAACCGAGTTTAGGAGATTGATAAGCATTTGAATTGCAGTACAGAATTTGGATTCTTGTTGCACAGCTGAAGTGTTTGGTTCATAAAGCTCTGGCAGCTCTAGTGCTGAAAGCTCGAGGTATTGAACATTGTTTATCCTTGCATGTCTGACAAGACTTGCTTTGTCACAGATAACATGGGGTTGAGGTGATGTCCTTGTATTTGTTCCATGAGTTTCTTCTAATGGAAATAAATTGTAGGCGTTAGTTGTAAGAACAGAAGTACGTTTGTATTTATCAGTGGTGATGAAAAACAATAAAAGAGAGAGATTAGACATGTTTCTCAACGCATTTGGTTGGATTGAAAATTTGGAAAAGTTGCTCCTCCTCTTTTTTCTATTTCAATTCTGTTTCATAATGCCCTCACACACTCTCTCTCTGAATATAATGTAATTTTCAATCTATCAAAGGTCATAAATTATTTATTTATTTATTTTTATTATTGTTTTGTATGCACTTTTGAAACTTAAATCGTATTAGTTTTAACAATTTTTGGTCCGACAATTTAGTAACGTAATTTGATATATTCATTTTTTAAAATAATTATAAATTTATTTATATAGAAAAATTAAAAATGATAAATTATTAATATTTAATTAATAAAATAAAAGCGTATCTCAAATGTAAACTAAAAAGTTGACTTTGATTTATTATATGTATGTATGTATGTATGTATTTGCAAACATTGAATGCGATTCATTTCAAAATTTAATAATAAATTTTATTGAAGTGAAAACGGAAGATCCAAAGTATATGTAATATGAGTATATTACAATTGCTACTTAAATTAATATTGAGATGTATATTTTATTTAAGCAAAACATATGGGCTTTAATGTAAATTCCCCATTAATTAATTAATTAATTTTATGATCTGGCTTAAACGTCTATTGTCTGTTTCTAAACCCAGAGAAGTAGAATCCAAAGGCTGCAACAACATCCGCAACATGTTTTCGAGAACAAGTATCCTCATTCTGCTACTACTGTTTCCACTGCGGCCAACTTTCCAACGACAACCCACCGTCTGTATTATCGGCAGCGGCATCGCCGGCTCCTCCGTAGCCCATTTCCTCCGCCAATACTCCGAACCCAATGCTCCAAATCCGACCCGGATCCATATGTTCGAGCGAAACGACGTCGTCGGAGGCCGTATGGCTACTGTTAACATCTCCGGCCAGACTTACGAGGCTGGCGCGTCGATTCTCCATCCCAAGAATCTCCACGCGCTGAATTACACGAAATTGCTGAACTTGACGGTGAAAAAGCCTTCTTCATCCGACGAATCGGACTCCTTTGGGATTTGGGATGGGAAGAGGTTTGTGTTCAAGACGATGAGTATTGACTCGAAGCTGCCGTTTGTGCAGAAGATAGTGTCGTTTGCGAATTCAATTTACATGGTTTTGAGATATGGGTTGTCACTTCTGAAGATGGAGGCTTTTGTCGAGAGTACTGTCGACAAGTTCTTGAAGTACTATGAAAATTTTGAAAGAAGACCCTTTTTTGAGAGTGTGGATGAGATGCTTAAATGGGCTGGCTTGTATAATCTCACCACGCGGAGTCTGGAAGAAGAGTTGATTGCCCGGTTGTCTCCATTGTTGATGCAGGAGCTTGTCACTGTAAGACTTCCTGTTAATTTTTCCCTTTTAATTTCTCTGCAAACATCTGTGTTGCTCGTAGCATTTCTTAGAAACACGTGTAGTTTTCTAAAACCTGCAAGAAAATGTAGTGCTTTGGGCAACGTTTCTAAAATGGTGTTGCCGAAAACAAAAAATGGTTGGGAAGAGGGACTTACTGAGTGTCGAAGACCATGGGGAAGAGCGAAAAAGATGGCCCTTAAAGAACTCGGGAGGAAGAAAGTGTTTTTTGCGCTGTAGAGGTTCAACTTCTAAGATGCATTCCTTGTTACTATGCGGGACAAAAGAAAGTTAAATTGACCTTCTGATGACATCTAATCGGATTGAATTTTCATTTTGATGTAATGAATTTAAATGGTTGGATGATGCTTCACGTGCAAGGCTTGAGCCATTGATGTAGATAGCAAGTTCATTACTGGTTTTATATATAGCTGTTAACTTCTTTGATGCAGGTTTTTCTGCATCACATTTTTGAAATTGTTGCGAATTAGCCTTTTGTAGTTTTATTTGATTTTTCAAAATGGTGTGGTTTTGATATGTAATTCACTTTTTTAAGTTGTAATTTGGTCGTGAACGACAACAGTTCTAAAGCAAACAAGATTGCTTTGAGGTATTTTAAAGCAATTTGCACTGCAGTGGAATCCTAAAAACATTTCCAGGTTTCAAGTATCTACAGTTGTGCCTCAAACATAAGTACACGCGCACACATGGACTCTCATAAGAAATGTTCCTCCCTGCCTAATATGAGTCAGGGCCCATGTCGGGAAGCTCGATATATAGTAACAGCTGTGAGCGTCTGTAGTATTCTCCTTTGTTAATAATTTATTTTAGAGATATCTTTCCACATTTGTTTCGTAAACTTGAAAGAAAATTACCTGCAACAGGCTGGGAAACACATAAATGTACTTTATGTGAGCAACTACTTTGACAAAATTAATTCTCAAGTGAAGTTGCCCAGCCTGTTGGTAAAGTCTCTAAGGAGGTGTACCGTAGACCTTGAATCAATTTGTTTCTATGGTGGAGATTATGGTAAACCTGTTTCCTCATTTCTGAAGTTGTAGTCGAGGTTGGCTGTTGTGTTCATTTTTTAATGCATGTGGTTCTATTAAGCAATTTTTTTAGAATTGTAGCTTTCCTAAGCCTCTGTTTTTCTGGGATTCTTGTTTTGTTGGTTACAATACTAAGTACCTTGGATGCATGTCTATAAAGTCGAATTTCTAAAAATGATGTCAGAATTTGTTGAAACTTTCAAATTTTCTATTTTAATGCTTCTTAGAGTTGTACTAATATTTGATAGTTTTGAAGATCTCTCATGTTCAGATTTCTGTTGGCAAATGCAGGTCATCACTAGAATCAATTATGGCCAAAGTCTCAGTATCAGTGGACTTGCTGGTGTTGTTTCCTTGGCAGGATCTGGTGGAGGATTATGGGCTGTGGAAGGAGGAAACTGGCAGATGGCTGCTGGACTAATTAATCGTTCAGATGTTGCATTGCACCTCCATGAAGAAATCGAGTCTGTTTCTTACCTTGGTGAACACTATGAGCTTAACTCAACAAAAGGAAACAGTTACACATGTGAAATCACTGTAGTTGCTACACCCTTGGATGAACTCAATCTTCGTTTCAGCCCTTCAATTTCAGTTCCAGAGAGGAAACTACAGCACACGCATGCTACTTTTGTAAGGGGTGCTGTAAATCCAGTGAGTAACATACTTATGCTAACTTCATACACTTATGGGGAGTTTTTGTTGTCTTACGCCTGGGCCTTTTAATTGTGTCCTTTTCGGTTTTCGTTTCTTAAAAGTATTTATTTTTCTTTTCTTCAGGTATATTTTGGCCTGGATGATTCTTCAAAAATTCCCAAACTGGTGGGCACAATAGAAGATCCTGACCTTCCATTTACAAGCATTTCAGTTCTCAAGCAACACGATAAAAATGATTTAACTTACAAGATATTCTCTCGTAAACCAATGGCAGATGCATTATTAGATGACATCTTCAGGTAATATATCTAATTTTCCATCTTGTTAATAACTTTTCATTTATTTAAAGGTATATAATGATCATAATGCTCCTACTGAAATATGTTATGCACTGACCATTTTTTTTTGGTCATAAAAGTAGCTTACTAATTTGAGAGGTTGCAGGCTTGCAGCAGTTGTTTTTTGATACCTTATAGACAATTAACATAGATGAACAATGAGGTAGATAAAAATAGACGTAATTAAAATGCAATCAGTGTTGTGGATTCGAAAACCTTCCAACTATTGTAGTCTGATTGTCTAATGTTTCGCTGCCTGTAGTGTGAGGAAGGAGACAATCCATATAAACTGGGGTGCTTACCCTCATTACAAAGCTCCTGAGGTTTTTGCACCATTTATTTTGGATGGCCGGCATCTATACTATGTGAATGCTTTTGAAAATGCAGCTAGCACCATGGAAACAAGTGCCGTTGCAGCTGAGAATGTGGCACGACTCATCCTGTCAAGATTTTTCAACAACCCGTCGGTGATTTCGTTGAACTTAAAGAGCTCAAGTTCTGCGTTGGACGAGATGCACATAGATTTGTGACATGAATCCGTGTCTGTAAAATTTTGTAGAATGGAAACCAAATAAGAACGTGCAACACAACATACTACCCTGTGAAAGAACATTTGTGGAGCTTTCAGTATTTTATAGACATGTACTGTGTGGGTAAGACTGTAATATAGTTGCAATAAATGCACGTTTGACTTGTGATGGACTCAATTTGATAATTCCGTCAAGTAGGGGACATTTTCTAACATCTGTTTACAGCTATGTTTGATGCTACCTGGTCCAAGACCAAGAATACTCGAGACTCAAAGTGAAGCCGTTATGAATTGTTCTCAACATAATTCATATCATAGTTGCAAAAAATACTGCATGGGAAACAAAGAAATGTGCTATACTGACATGTATTTCAAAAATTAAAAATCTTTAATATTCACTAGATCTTCATTGATGTCTGTATGATGGTTTACTGCTATTCAGATGGGCATATGAAGTTTTCAGTGTTAAGTTAAAAAAAATAAATTCATTTAAAAGATCCAAACAACTGCAAAATAAGCAGTGTTAGTTATTCAGACCTAAAAATATATGAACTTTCAGCCCCATCCTCTCTCCTTGCTCCCAACAGAAGCATGAAAGACACGGCAAACAAATATTGCAAGTTCTAGCTGTGCGGAGTGATGAAAATTTATGTAATAACAAGAATATATAAACTGCATGATCTTACATATTTGTATAAAAATCTTATTAGGGTATAATTTTAATCTCTAAAGCCAAACCAAAATGTACACCAAACAAACCAAAGAATTAGAACAACCAAAGATCACCGGGAAATCGACTGCAAGGGGCGATTCGCAGCTTCATGTAATAGAATTTGCAATAATGTATAGAAGAAGTTCACAGATTATGCAGGCAACGGTTCCTCCATGACTGCATTTTGAAAAGTTGTCAGTTATTTGAAGTTACCAAAGTCTTTGCATGTGAAGTGACAGAGATGAGAGAAATAGAAAGACACCTTTCTTCTTTGTGGAGACTTCGGTGGAAGTAATTTCATCAGCAACCAATTTGGAAGCAACCGGGGCTTTGGTCGGGACATCTGGAAGATCCAACTTCTCTTCTTCGGATGGTACTTTACCAGGCACTTCTGGCATATGTTGAACGGCAAGCTGAAAAAGAACAAAATAAAAAGGATTTGGAAAGGTTATACAAACAATGCTAAATGCTAAGATACAGGGCCAAATCTGAAAATTGATCAATGTGAAATACCAGGTCTATCGAAAAAATCTTAAGCTTGATGGAGACACCTCGAATACAACCAACAAGAAAATTAACCAAGCAAAACTCACTGTTGTGACTCAGTGTTAACTATGTGTCAAAAGTAAAATTTGCCCTAAATCTTCTACATGATACATGACAATAACACCAACAATTCGGTATGCAAAAAATGGCTGTCATCACTAGTTCAATTAAGGATGTAAACAAGAAACCAAATAGATCATGGAAAAAATGGGAAAGGACATGAATAGATAGAAAGTATATTCTCTTCCTGGATTTTATTTAATTTAATTATTATAAGATATCATACTCAATATTCAGTTGCCTCTACATCATGGTAAGAAAAGAGGTCAGCAGAATGCAATCCTGATGCTGCTTGATACACAGACGTGCAAATGAAATTAGTATATAGTAGATATGCAAAGTACGATAAAGAATTATGACCATTAAATTCTGAAATATTTGGGCTAAAAATGTTGGCTAAGGAATGAAGTGGACAAAAAGCAGGAAAGAACAATAAAATTTGTCTGCCAGTTGTTCAAATAGAATATATGAACCCACCTGAGCTTCCAAGTTATCAAATTCAGCTAAAATCTCCTCCTCATCTTCTGCTGATAATTTCTCACCCAATATTGCATTAATTTCCTGCAAGATCACGAACAGACATTATTGGTTGTATTAAGAAATTAATAAAAGTAGAGAAAAAACACAAGAGAAGGTAAAGATCAAAAAAAGGAGATAGCCAAAAGATCAAAGCAGATATCACAAAACTTGAATTCATTTCTCCTTAGAAAATACAAAGCAGATAACTCCAGCAAAAAAGTACATTAATTTTTGGAGGAACATCACAGGACCAAAATGCAGTAGACAGAAAAAAAGAAGCAAAATACTAAAATTACACACTTATCTCATAAGAAATGCAAAACATAAGTGCCAAATCAAACTCACATCTTGATAAGCTTTAGCTTCTTCAGTATTGTCCATTAACTTCTGAACATCCTCCAGGTTTATCTCACTTTGTATTGTCTTCATAGCATTGTTGCCTGCCTTCAAGCTCTCAAACACAGCTTTCTGCTTGCTTGCTAAATCAATATCTGCCAACTGAAGAAAATATAAGTACATCTGCACCTACTCTTATTTTCAGTAAAGAAAAAATAAACTGGCCTAGATTGACAAACAAAAAGCAATAACTATGTAAGGGCCCTCAAATGGTTTAGTAAATATAAGTCTGATTGTTAACCCTAACCAATAATATTCAAAGTAAAATGAAAGAAAAGAAAAAGAATCCAAAGATATTAGATGGACTGCTTTACTCTTTATATATATATATATATATAAAACAGTCATTGGCCAACAATTGCTTACTTGTTGCTCGACATTAATGAGCCAGGCGTCAACCTGCTTCAATATTTCTTCCTGTGCTTTTTTCTTCCTCAATGCTAACAATGCTCTATCCTTTCTGTTCTGACGAACCAAGTCTCTCGCAGCTTTCTTTTCTGCCTCAATGACATCATCAAGCTGGAAACCAAAAGAAACTGATAGACAGTGAAATTACTGCATTAAATGAATTAGAGTTCTTCAAGAAACTTACCTTACAACTGGATGCAAATTCAATTCTCTAAGTAGCTTTTATATTGGAAAAAATAGTGCTTTGGGATGCAGTTGGCTATAAAACTACAAATTGCATACCCGTTTCATAAAATTTCAGAATCACTGATCTGAACGTTGCTTCAGTAGCCTATAATTTATTTAGATGGCTTATATATTGGAAAAAAGTAGCACATCAATTTACATCAATGGCTATAACTACACCTTCTTTTGTTGGAAGAATTGGATGAATTTTGAGGCCAACACATAAATGGAATGGGTGAAAAAAGTGTATGAATTGAGTTAAGCCAATACATCAGGCAAACAAAAAAACTAAAACAAAACAAACAAACAAGCAAGCTAAAGAGAGAGAGAACAACTAATTGCTCATACTTTAAGACAGTTAAACTGACAATCAACATCTTCCTAACAGAGTGAGAGATCAATTGATCTGTTGAACATCTTCATAGCCAATGAAAGTTCTTCCCAAAGTACGGTGGGCAGAGGTGTTTGCTTGTAAGCTAAAAAAATCTCTTTTCTGCAGCTAGTAAAGCCAACACATTGTCAACAAGACAAAAAAGGGCTCTCACCATGAATAGGACACTTTGCCTCACAATGAACAGCCATTGTTTATAAAATTAGTGAAAGCTTTCGAGTTGTAGCGTCAAAATGACTAGACTTATGGTATGTTTGGTATTGTTGTGCTTCCAATAAAGCACAACAGTCCAAATGTTTGGTAAATACTAATTTTTAGTGAGATCACTCACTTTTTCACTAAAATTTGACATCTAATGATTCTGTCCTGCACCAACTATATTTTCAAAGCCCCAACACCTCAGTACCGAACATAGCCTTAGATAAAGAGAAAAACACAAACTCCAATATGAGCATTGGGCCAATAGAATGGGAAGCATATGATTCTACAATAGACTCAAGGTTTGCTTATACTGAAGCTTAACGCTTTGTATTTTTTGCTGGATTCTTTCAAGTATCCAGAAATAACCCTTACTATTCTATTTTTCTTTCACTTCCAAGTTTGGTCACAACACCCCTTGCCATGAAGATTGAAAAAAGCTTCTATTTATAGGCATCTGAGGTCCTTATCCCTTTGGTATTATTTGCAATACAGGCTATCTTGGTTCCAGAAAATGGATAATTTGAATCTGACTTTTCATGAATATTGAACCTTATCCATTAAATTATGGAGTACCAAATATTTACCCTCTTGGGTTTGATAACAGAATGCAAGCAAGAGGAAACCTCCACATCATATCAAGAAATGTATAGTTTCATAAGATATTTGTGAGAATGGACATCAAGATAGAGATTGCTCCCATAAAATTCTTGCATTCAAGTTACAGTTCGGCAAAATGGACATGCATTCATATCCTAGCTTCTAACATCAATCAAAAAAAGAAAATAAAAAATATTGTACAAATTGAGAAGCTATTGTGAATACCTTTTAATTATACAGTAAACATATCCAAAACTTAACCAAAATTCCTCCCAACAAACTAAAAGTTTCATTTCAGTAACACAGTGACAATCACTTCAAAACTGTTCGATCTGAAATTTGCCTATGCCCAATATCGATACAACTAATAACACATAAACCAATATGACTCATAAGCCCAAAACGCAGCAACCAAGCCATTGAAGTCAAGATAAACAACCACGTGCAATTTGCTTTCCCTCTAAAGTTAACAACTCGTAATATTAGAACCAAGGAGCAGTTTCTCGAAATTAAACATTCAAAATTTCCCTAGAAGAGAAAGAAATATTGAAACTACTAAGTAATCAGTGGAACCTGCTGTTGATACTGAGCAAGCTTGCGTCGTTGGGTCTTGAGAGTCAGAATTGCTCGATCGACATCGGTGATCTTTGGTTTCTTCACAAACAAATTTCCCATCTTCTTCTCTCCCCCTTCTTTTAATTTAATTGAATTTGGAATTATTTTGTCGCCGAAAAATTTAAAAAAAAATAAGAAAAGAATAGGGGAGGGATTCGGGTTTCATAATTCCCTCATTCTTTTCAAATTCTTTGGTTGTTTCGGTTGAAAGTTGATCACGAATATTGTAGAAGAGAGATTTTGTTGGTATGTTAAAATCGGGTCAAGTAATGTCCGACACTATGGTCCACTCTCTACTTCGGGTCAAGTCAATCCAAAGACACGTATAACAATCATTGTATAACAAAAGTTCAAAATTGATGTGCCCTTATGCTTTTAAATATAAGGGCACCGTAGATTTTTATATTAAAAAATTTTATTTAAATAAAATATTTTTAATAAAATTATTTAATAATTATATAATAAATATTTTAAATTTTTTATGATTATTATTATTATCATGATTAATTTTCATACGAACACACGTATAACAATCATTGTATAACAAAAGTTCATATACCGATACCGAATAGGAATATCAATGAGTTATATTTATCTCTGTTTTGAGAATAATATATATTTTTTTAAATTTATTAATATTAAATAATAAAAAATTTATATAAAATATTAACAAAATTAAATAAAAATAATTAATTAATATATATAAATGAATTATAATTTATATCTAAATATTATTAAATTAACTTGACAACAAATTATAATTTTAATTATTAATAAAAAAATTTAAAAATTAAAATTAAATTTTATAAAAAAAAATTATTTAATAACTTTAAAATAACAATCATTTTAACTATTAAACTATTAAAATAAAAATTTAATTATTATTTTTAAATAAAAAATAAAAAAAATGTACTTTTACATTTTTTATTTTTCTCTCTTTTTTTTTGCCTTCTCCTTCTTCTTTTTCCTCTGCTTCTTTTCATTTCCAAGAACTCACTCGGATTCCAGATCCTTCAATGCATTTGAAAAGCATTTGAGGTCTTCATTATTAACAGTGAACAAAGAAATTCTTCGTGTGGGCAGCTGTAAACAGGGAATGTCGTTGCATAATGTTCTATTTGACAATATTCTGAATGAATGACGATCCATTCGGAACATAATCTTCCGTGCCATCAGTGGAAAAGTTTTGGAAAGTGGAATAATCTTCTGTACCAGTCTGCAGATTTGAAATTATAACTATTTTCTTTGTAATTATTTAAACTATTTTTAGGACATGACAATTGTTGGAGATACAGATAGAATTCACAGCTCCTTTCTTTTTATGCTTGGTTTTGGTTTAAGGATGTAATAAGTAGCACAAAACATCTTGATACATGTTTGGTTTTTTGAGAAGTTGTACAATGGATCTGCATAGATCATATCTTTGCCCTGAAGTACTATCTATAATTATATGATTATTGACTTTGAAATAAATATAAATGTGAGTGGATTTGATCATACAAATACTATGATGCATGCTCTTATAACCTGATCCTTCATTTTAACTCTAGGTTTACATTATTCCAGACACATAACAAATAAAGTTGTCTGAGCAGACCAGGAATCTGCTTTCAGATGGATTTGGATATTTTTTCAGTCCCTTGGTAAATCGATATGCAGGATCAAACTACAAGACATATGGGCAAAGGAACTCAAACACACACACACACACACACACACACATATTTAGCGCTTGTTGAATATTCAGGGTCTCTGAACTGTTGTTCCCCGAGATATGTAACTTAGCATATGAATAACTGTCAGAGTCTGTGATTTGCAGCTCTGGACTAGAATTTAAAATGCTCAAGCAGAAACTCATCAACGCAAGTGAATTCATCAAGGGATGTTAGGATTCCATCAAGAGAAAAAAATCATGCTATTATAGAAACAACATGCAGGGACATAGAAGCATTCCTTAAATAGAATCCTCATCACAAAAAAAGAAAATGAGTAATGAATGTGTCTCTTTAATTACTGCAGTTGAAATATCTTCTTCACAAAATGATTTCAATTTCATAAGCTATCCAAGTACATCAAATCAAATAAATATCATCAATACCTCTCCATAATATCATCAATAGGGAGCTGGAACACTGAGAGATCCAACATCTAGCACTCTAGGCAATATCTGTTACACCATATGTCAGCAAAGTATTAAGAAAATCTATCAAACTAGACTGAAAGATGGCTGTTAATTTAAATTGTAATATATCATACCTCTCCCAATCGGGCATTAATTTTCAAGGGAGTCAAATCATCAGCTCGTGTCACACCTACGTTCACAATTGCAATAGGAGCACCAGCCTGATGCGCGGCGCTGGTAAATTCAAATTCAAACAGCTTATCAGCTGAATAATAAACAAATGGAAGAAAAAAATCCATAATTTGGTTCATCATTCTTCCCTATTTTGTTAAATATAAATATACTTTTACATAGGGGAATTCCTCACTTTCTACATCAGTTTATCAAAACTAAGTAGCAGAGGCTGAATGGAATTTAACCAACTTCATCTTGCTTGGAAATTACGTGATGATATGACATATATGTGAATAGAATTGCATATTTATCCAGTCAAAACCATAATGTGTATCACGTGGATGATTGCATGCAAAGCACCAAACATGCAACAATGGTATCCTATCATGAGTTAATGTAAATGATTTTCAATCAAATATTTGAAATTGCATTAGATAATAATATATCAATACAAGCTTAGATTATGGAACATCAGCTACAAAGATAAGTTGGTAAAATGATTGGTAAATTTGCATTACAAGATAACCACTTTTGAAACAACTATATTTACAAGTTTGGTTAAATTAATTATGAAAGTGTGTTGTGCATGAACAATGACCAAGCATATACCTATTACATTATATGGTCTAACATTTATATAGTTATCCGTTACCATTTTATAGTTAAAAATCTTTCATATTTACATATTCGAATATACAATAAGAATAAAGAATAGAAGATTATAAATATAATAAATAAATTTGAAAAATATAAAATGTTGGCTATTCACTCTGTTCTCCTCGCAAACTAACAGTTAACATTAGGAGTTGCATGCACCTACCAAATTGTCATAGCAACCTTAATGCCACCAGTAAACAGCAGTACCTTACACTGATTCGCCACATTCATTAGCATCGGCGAGTGACAATCTAGTAGATGGCGGTGGCAATGCACTGTAACTTGCTGTAGAACTTTAAGTAAAGTGTATCCCTGCAATCTGACCTATTGTTGACACACAGTCATCGTTCTGTCACCACCACTGGTAACAGACCAAGAACTTTCTGCTTGTGTGTCTTTTTTATTTTTTTAATTTAATTCGTAAATTTTTGAATATTCAATTAATATTTTATTCTTGGTGATCAGGTATCTTAAAAATTAACTATTTTGATGAAGGGTACCTCATGCAATTGGATTGTGAAGTAGTTAGATTTTCACAAACTACCCTAGGCTGCTTTCTAAAATCAATACAAAATCTGATTATTTCATAATCAAATTCTTCTATAACGATTTTTTAATGGGTTTGCCAACAACTGTCTGCTACATTATGAAATAGGTGATTATTTCATAATCCAATGCAATCCAAACAAGTCAAATATAAGCATACAGTTGCCTATTAAGAGGATGCAATGTCAACATTCAGTTGATCCCACCAAGCCAAACAGGAAATGTAGATAATTCATCTTAAATATTCCAGAGTCATGCTAGAATTTGGTCAAAAGCATTAATTTATGCTGCAGTGCATGATCTTTGTCAGTTTTTTACAGGTCAACTGTTGAAAAATGATGTCATTTCATGTCCGTTATTGTTTACATGATAGGAATAGAAAAAGCAAAACCAGATAAAAATGGATGCCCTTGGAAAAAAGGTATTATGTAGATAATCCAAATAAATAACTAAAAATATATTAAACTTGAATGTATGTGAAAGTACAAAATAATACAAATACCAGACAAGGCGGTAGGCAGACATGGTCATCAAAGATGATCCTAGTACAAGGAAAGCATCACAAGTTTTGGCAGCCAGCATTGCCTTATCAGCTCTTTCCTTGGGGACATTGTCACCAAAGAAGACAACCTTTAATGTATCATGCACAAAAAACATAAAAAAGGGGGTTAAAAATGGAAAAAGATTCTTGGCAATTCATTTTCTAATGTAACGCAAGAACATGAGCACGCTTGCTGAGTAATTGAAAACCGAAAAGAAGAACGAGGACAAAGGTTTGTCGACTAAGTTCAACAATATATACAAAATAGTGGATAATCAGATATTTTCTTCCAAATCATTAGACTGATTATTATAAGTTTGTGAAATAATTTTACAATGTATTGACCAATTAGCCTAAAATACTTTCAAAAGAAGCCTACATCAATATTTCCTCCACCAAGAAGAATGAAATGACTTTACCGCAAATATATTTTATCTATAAGACCTCCAGAGCCTGATATATGTAAAAGATGGTTTGGTTATGAAAAATCAGCAAATGTCATTAGATTTTTGTTTAAACCAACCATTTTCTGTTACATTGTATAAAGAATGGGACAACTAAGTTGTATTGAGAAGACCATATGTTAGGCTTTTCATGTGAAATTTTAGTATAAAAAGTTATATGTAAATCAATGATATTGAACAGAAAGTTTAACAAATATCAATAAAGGAAGAGTAAAGCTTGCGTATCAAGTGCATAGCAGTTTATATAAACCTTCTGTTTTGGGTTTGCACATTAGCTGAGTAATAATCGAAAACCAACTTTATAAAAAAATACATATTGGTCCTCAAGCAAACCAACAATTTTTACTGCATTTAAAACAAGTCATATTAATAGATTTGGAGCCCCATGAGTATGCCACTACTTCTTCCCAATTTATTCTTACATTATAGAAGTAACATGCTTAAATCCAACTGTAGGATGAATAAAAATAATTGCCATCAACCAATTTTCTGAGCTGATCTATTGTCATTTTGGCAATTTAATAGCGCTTCAAGGTTACTCGAGTGATGCTTGATAAAGTTTTATCATAAAACTAACCATACTTCAAATCCAATTTAGTTACCCTTAACACGAGTGTTATGAATTGCCTCACAATCATAGGTAACTACGTGTTACATTCAGGATTCTTAAATGCCAGTAAATCTGAAAATGCATTAAGTCTATCATTTGAACTATTTATGAAGACCCAAAACTCCCAGTTTGGCTATTCAGAGTGTAAAATAACACAATATTTGTTGTTCATTTTGTATGTCTATTCATCATTATTGTCGTCAGTTAACAGCAAAAAGCCAAAATGATTTGTCTATGATTTAGGGTAAAATAACATTTTAAAAACTTCTACCAGTGATAGAAAAGTTCTTACATCAGGCTTCAGCACTCCATTGCATTTTTGGCAAGTGGGAATGCAGAAATCTTCTTCCCAAAATTTCTCATCAATCTCAATATCACCATCAGGCCTTTGCTTCATGCCAAAGCTCTTGTCTGATCCAGGGCTGCCATAGTCCAAACTTTCAATTGCTTCTGCCCACTGTAGTAAAATGTTTTTCAGAGACAACCATCATTGGTCCCAAAAAGGCAAATCCAAAATGAATTTAAGAGCTTGCACCAGGTATGAGGAAGATGATAAATCATTCAAAATGAAAAGTGCAACCAAATATGAGTCAAAAAGACAGTTAGTTCAGCTGCCATGATTCCAAACTAATAGCACAAAGGCAAAGTCTGGCTTAAGCTTTCCAGTCGCAAACACAAAAGTCAATCTGACTTGGTTTAGTAACTAATTGTTTTTGGTTTTAAATATCATGAATTCTCTGTTCCTCATATATTTTTCAAAAATTTACAATCCATCAACAATGTTTTTGGCCTACCTCCATGCTTAAGGTTGGAAAATGCTAGGTAAAGATTAATGGCTTTAACATCTACTCTAGTAAGAATTATCTAATTGCCAGCATATAAATTGCCCCATTTCCAAATGGCATTTCAACTTTTATCAGATAAAAAAAAAGAGCTTAAAGAAAACCACTAGGTATGGTGAAATACATGACTCTTGCTAACTTGGCAAATAAGTACTCAATTCAAATGACCACTTGATGTCACTTAACTTTTTATTCTCATAAATTAATAGAACATCCCAAGAATAAAATAATTAGAGTCACTATTTTTATCCACTATGAATTCAAGATAGTTCTAACTTGTCTCTTAAGCTCTATGAGGGATGGTGAAGAATAGTAATAGAGGATATCATATTAGGAGTCTAATGGTCATGGAGCACCAACCTTTGGATTAAGGGCCCTCACTTGGTCTTGAAACAATTGTCGGCAGAAGGAAAAACCACAATCTAAACAAATAACAGTATATACAGTCCCATGCAATTCGAGTGGATTGCTCCCAGCACGATGATGCAATCTGAATGAAATATTGATAAGTTAGTGCTACTAAGCTTGTAACTAGCACCTGCCAAGTTTCCAGAATAACACAGAAGGGGTAAGCAGCCAGTTACCTGTCAACATTTTGTGTAATCATAAAATCTATTCTGCCAGATTTTTCAAGAGATGCTAAAGCAACATGAGCTGGACTGGGCTTTGCCGCATTAAATTGTCTCCATCCAGCATAGCTCCTAGCCCAATACCGCCTTCGAGCCCGACTGGAACGAACAAATTGCTGGAATAAAAATTTTGACAAACTTGAAAGTTAAAACAAAGATTTCAATGCCACAAGAACTGAATATGATATTTACATTGTACAGGACTTGCCCACTCTGATAAACTATGCCAAATTAGGCTGAAAGAAAATTTTGGTATAAGATTAGTACTTGATAGCTTGTTGAATAATCATATTTTCTCTTATGGAAGTCTTAACATATAATATTTGAACCTCACTAAGAAAACAACACTACAGGAGCAAGAAACCACAAGCACGTGCGTTCAAATCACCTGATGGGTAATCGGTCTAAATCCAGAACTGTATGCTCCATTTGGGCTACAAAAAAAGTGGAAAAAAATATTGTTACTTAAAGAACACATACAAGAAAAAAACCTATTGAAAAAGAAATAGCCAATAAAAGCATTATAAAAATAGTTTCGCATATGATATCATCCATGACTTCAATTGACAACTCACAAGCACAACCGAGAAATACAATTTTAAAGCATGCAGCGGTTTGACCAAACCAAAATATACTTGATCACGGTCCACATAAGATAACCAGCAAAAGATAAACGGAAAGCATAAATAATCAATTTCTTGAACTGCATAGCTAGTTCCGCAACAAAGAAACAGCATACTTAATAATATACTGAAGACATAATGGCCGGGGCTGATAAATAGATGATAAAGTACATACAACATATTCAAAAGAAAGATGGGTAAAATATGTTAATTAATGTGGATCAGAACCATTTATATCAACATAAGCAACTAAATCAGGCAGATAGATTTGCTCTTGTTACTGATGACTGCCAAGTACGAAAATGCTGCATTACACAATAATAATGTGTGTGGATGAGAAGTCCAACTTTTAATAACTGAGAATCTCTTGCATATAACATTTACAAATGAATGGAGAGGGTAACTACTTAACATTCAACAATAAATAAAGTGAATGCCAAGGACAGGTAGAACATTGCTTTAGCTGCAATCAATCATGCGCCACCAATACGGGGGCACAAGGTAAGGACAGGGTAGCAAGGTCTCATATGAATAATGACAGTAAATTGTTAAGTTATAGACATGCTTAAATCTTTTAAGTAACAGCGCATTAGAAACTTAAATGAATTTGCAAGGATATTTTACTTGCAAAACAGTAATGTAATTTCCAAAACGATTTTACTTATGAAAGTAATGAGTGTTTCTAGGTTGTAGGTGTAACAAGGCATATTGTACGTTATAAAGGCACTAAGAAACTCATGATAGGATAAAACCTTCTATAATCAGGAATTCCACATTCTGTGCTAATTCCAGCTCCAGTCAATACCATGACCCTGGCACTGCAAATTAGAAAACTGCTCATTAGATTATTTGTGAATAATCTTAATCAAGGAAGTATCTCCATATGCAACGCGTGATTCAAAAAACTACATGTATGAAAATGCCTAATATAACCTGTTATCGAAGAACTGATACAATCGGCTGATATCTTCCATGCATGGAGGATCTACATCAGGAACCACCTTCTTGTCTCTTGAAAACTTTGGAGGTGCCTTTTCTTCTTTACTAGAAGATACCCCAGGAAACGAGATTCGACAAGTTGTTTGTATGAACTTTACAGAGTCTCGAAAAGGTAAGACCCTTCTACTTTCATTCACTGATTGCCACACTTTTCTACTTGATTGAACAAAGTCTACAACAAGATGAGCTCAAATCAGCAAACATCAATCATATACCCACAGCACTGCATCATGCAAGCAAGACAATTACAGATGTTAAAGAAATCACAAAGAAGACATGAATTATACTCACCTGACTTAACCCTTCCAACCATTCCACAAGAACTTCTGGTAGCCTGAATTTGCAAAGTACAGCTTTTATTATTAAAAACTCCAAATTGCAACCAACAACAGCTCTGGAAGAATTATGCTAATCACCACACAAAATAAGAAAAGGCCATTGTCAAATTAAAAAGAAAGATTTGCAAAATAACTGTCAGAAAATGCCCATTTTCCAGTTCCACTATTTGAAAAACAGCAGGAGAAATTTTCAGAAGACATAATACAAGAGAGGAATAGTCTGATTCATTTATGCAGCAAAATGGAGAAAAATCACTGGCTTTAGAAAACTATATACAATTATACTGCTTCGCCACGTTCTTTCCTCTTATTTCTAAAATAAAAAAATACCCAAAATCTCATATGTGGTTCAAAAGAGCAGATTTTCAGTGCAAAACTTCCCAATAACAATATCACTACACAAGTAGAGACGCAGTGAGAAAGAATGGAAACTTACAGAGAAGAAAGGCAAATGCAGAAGCATATTTTTTAACTTTGATTGAATATGAATTAGCCTTAAAAATGGACGTGTATATGTAATTTGGTCAGTTGGGTTCCTTATTTGAACATCGGATCCAACAGCCTCTACGTTGCTGACTTTCGCACCGTTAATATTTGTATGATTTTCTTCTCCTTCTGCTTGTTTTTCCCGGCCATTTGATGGAGGGAGACATCATTTTCTCTGTTATATATAAAATAAAAAGTGGGATTTATTGTTAAATGACACAAATCTCCTTAAATTCGACGATGCAAACAAAGTTTCAAAACATTCTTTTAATTTTTATTAATCTAAAATTTTAATAATTCTAAAATATAATTAGTCCCGAATATTTATATTTAAATTATATATATATTTATATATTTATCTATAATTAATTTTAAAATAAGAACCATCCAAAAATTTATGTATTATTTATATTTATATTTTTGTAAAATTTAATTCTATAATGAACAATTAATTTTTTAATTAAAATTTATAATAATTAATTAAATAGAATACATTTTATAAGGAGTGGACAGAAAAAATTGTACCGTTTAATTAAAATTTATGATAAATAAAAATTTTATTTTAAAATTTAAGTAATTTTTATTTTAATTTATAAATAAATTTTATAAATTTTTTAGATTTGAGTTTTATTAGTATTTATTAAATATTTATCAATTAAAAAATTAGGATCAAATCATTCATGTTTGTAAAAGATTTTCGAATCCTTGAATTGTAAGGAGATATTCGAAAGTTTTAAATCAAGTGATGATGATGACTTGAGGGTGAGGTTTCTGCAATGGCTTTGCAAATTTGCTTGGCCTTCTCAAGCCACTACTCATTGATAAAGTTCTCTTCTGCAACCAAAAATCTTCTCTCAATTTCGATATCCAAGCCTTCATTTTCAGTCCAAAACTGTCTCTCAAAAATTCACAATGTCCATTGCAAGATGACAGAAATAGGGAAGCTATCACTTTGTTTGAGCAAGAGAGAGCTCAGTTTCTCTAGTTTAACACTGCTCTTAAATGGGCTATACCCAAACTTTTCTAAAGCTTTGTTGCCCGAAGAAATGGGGCTTGAAAAATACACAGATTCCAAAGAGGGCTTTACTTTACTCAAACCCTCTTCTTGGATTAAGGTTAATGCTCTGTATGCTTATTCTGTTTTCATTTGGTTTGATTTGATTTCATTATCCTTGTTTTCATTTGGTTTGAATTGATTACTAGGTGGATAAAGCAGGGGCAACAGTTCTTTTTGAGGAGGCAAGTAAGGGAAGTAACAGTGTTGGAGTTGTGGTGAACCCAGTTCGTCTCGCCAGCCTTGGAGAATATGGAACTCCTCAGTTTGTGGCTGATAAGCTTCTGCAGGCCGAAAAGCGCAAGGTAACTGTGCCTGCAAAGGTTATTTCTATTTGGGGGCATTCTCCATATGTATTTTATGCATGTTGATTGTTGGACTTAATTTTACTTCAGTGCAATGCTTGTTTGATTTGAATGATTCTTGATCAAAGTGCCAGAAATAATTTTAGATCAATATTTGTTCAGAATCTGTGTCTTTTACAAAGAGTTTAATTTTTAAACATGGAAATGAATGTCTTGTTCTTTCATCTACTTGATGATTTGGTGGGGCAGGGGTAAGAGCGTGAGATACAGTGTTTGCTTTCGGATGTGTTTTGCTTCTGTCAAAAGAGTTCAGGTTAAATGAATGAAGGTAATTGCTATATCTGTTCACACTGTGGATTTTGTCTGTGAGTTTGCGGAGTCGAGCTTCGGGATTCTGAGGGTTTTATTTATGCATATTATTTTTGGTTCGTGAAGATGGTTTGATGTGAGAGAACACAATGCTATCCCGGTGAAATCTTTATATTTATCTCTGAGAAGTTGATGATGACAATTTGAATGTTGAATGCGGTATAAAATTATTTTTTGTCCTGATAAATCAAATTTCTTTGTCTGAACGTATTTTTAACCGGTCGAGAGAGCACTTTGTGTTATCTTAAAAAGTTACTGAAGATATCTGATTATGCCAGTTCTCTTTCTGTTGATCCATACGGAGTCAATAGAGTGGACTTTCAAACTGAATGGAGCTTCAAATACAATTTGAAGTTCCATAACAAACATGCAAAAAACTGCATCTATGAAATTCGAGGAATTCATGTCATTGCAGTAAAGAACAATGTAGTTTTAGTGATAACAGTTTTATGTCATAATTTTTTCCATTGGTTTGGTTTCCTTTTGCATAATATACATGAACAAGTGTAGATTTATTGATCTTTTTTTGTATTATTTTATTTGATAATACAAAATACAAAATAAGTCATTTTTCTTAGGATTGCTCGTGAAGTTTAAGATGTATGAGAAAAAAGAGGTTCTTCTCAAAGTTAAGGTTCATGTAAGGAGACGCGAAAGAGTGTTCAGTTCTCTGACCATGGTTTAAGGGCTTTGAAGGAGAAAGCATGTATAAGTTAAAACTATCATAGAACTGGAACAGGTTCAAAATTTTGATCTGGTATTCTTATCATTCTTTCTTGCCTGACATAATATTTTGGATCAGCTCGACCTTCCATATCTTGTCAGTCAAAACCTGTATTATCAAGAAGGATATCCATGAGAGCGATTTATATGAATGAGGATGCCAAATACAGAATAAAGTGCATAATTCAACAAAAGAATATATGGTTGATAGAATAATGTATAGAATTCAACAAAAGAACATCTGGTTGACAGAAGAAAGTATAGAATTCTGCCAAGATCTGGTGGTAGAGTACATATGCAGAAAGTAAGTCAAGATGGTCTAACTGTACCCATCATAAACCAATGGTTGACCAGTTAACATTGATGATTAATACTGGGGTTACACAAAAAATAGAGGGGCAATAGCAGATGGATTAGATACTGTTGACCCATATACATACATACATACACATGCGCGCGCGCACGCGCACACACACACACACACACACACACACACACACACATTGATGGAGGGAATTAGACTTTTGTGTTATTAAAACCTGAAGTCCTGGACTAAAACTTTGTGGCCTAATGCAAGTTAGTTGGGATTTGTTCACCAGTTTCAATAAGCTTATATAGCAGTGTATCATTCTCTTTTGTTTCATTTTCTCTATCTTGTTTGAGGCTCTTCTCCTTGTAAGAAATTTTCTTATTATTACTTCTGAGATATACAGGATTGGAGAAGATCAAAAGTTAAACCTCTAAGAATTGAAAGAAAACATTGAGTTGATTTGTTTATCAGCACTCATTCACATGCTTCATCTCCGACTCCTAGTGTCTTGTGATAATATGTGGGAAGTCCATTTTTATTCTCATGTATATCGTACTGATTTAACTCTTTTGATTTTTGTAAAAGGCATTTCAAAATGGACTTACAGGATCGTGACAAGACTCTAGGCAAGTAAAACATAGGAAACCAAGAGTAAACAGACGTTCTAAATGTAGTTTTAAAGTAGGAAATAACTTAATTAATAGACTTTCTAAATGTTAGAGTTAAATAATTAAGACTGGACTTTATTTTCTCTCAAAAACACATTAGAGAAAATAAACCAATGTATTGATTGTGAATAATAAGTACATAGAGTATGTCCTCATATAGGAGCAAAAGAGAAACCAAAATTAACTAGGAGTACCAATTCTACATTAATAATAAATCCTACCCTAATAAGATCGGACATAATAATCTACCCTAATAAGACCGAACATAATAATAACAACTTAATAATTTATTTCCTGTTTTAAGTCCAACGCCAAAAACATAATGATCTTGTTTACAACTAAAGTAAGTTCAACTGAAAAACAAAAAAATTAAGCTGCTTTTTCCTGGTGAAATATCATGGCAATATATCTGAGACTTGAAGAGAAATATCTAGGAGGTCAGTTGCAAAAGGAATAGCTTCTATTGTAATCTTCCATCCTGTCATAGAAACAATTACATACTACTTCCATTGTTTTTGCAAATTTTGTCCATTTGCTAGGTTATAGTACTTGATTGGTAAAGTGTTACTTGAAAGCTGGTAATTATGTTTATAGCTAGAGTTAATCGCGTTTTTAGCTAGAGTCATTGTAATGTAAGAACTGAAGTGATTGGACATATTAATTTAAAAGGCATACAATGTACTCTCATTTGGCTTCCTCTCCAACTTGGCTTTTATGTTGTTAGTTTGATGTTCTAAACTGACTATAAAGCATTAATGACAGGGCCAATGTTTACTTACTGCAAATTTCAAATTTTACTTTATGCTTTCTCTTTAAGTAGTGTCAGTGGGAGCATTCTGTTGATAGACAGAGCTCATGATACACACCACCTGCCTTTTCAGTTGCTATGTGTTTTGTTCTTTTCGGGATAGAATGGTTGATTGTGCTTGCTTATGTGCTGTTTACTGGTGGAAACCTTGAAAGTTAGGAGTTCGCACATCTGAATTTTTGTGCTTAGATTTCTCTTGGATAATGTCATATCTTTGGTAGCACACAGGATTAAGCACTCAATGATAGATTTTCTTATCAATTTTTATGTTTTATGTAAAAACAAAATAAATCAGTAGCAAAATGAAAACAAAGAACCTTAGAACACCTTACTTTCTGGTGTGGTTAGGTCTATTGATTTTTTACTTTCTCTGTATTGGATCATCAGTATACTTAAAAGTATTCTTGTGCAGGAAAGTACAATAGATGCTGAACTGATTGGAGTAGCAGAGAGATCAGGCCAAGGAGGTCTACAAGTATATGAATTTGAGTATAAAGTTGACAGCAGCAGGGGAGGGATAAAGAGGATCTTTTCAGCTGCATTTGTCAACTCAAGGAAGCTTTACCTTCTAAATATCACTCATTCAGACAAATCAGAGAGTCCTCTTGACACCCAGACAAGAATGATGTTGGAAGAAGTTCTCCATTCCTTTGATGCGGCACCAATGACATAGCTTTCCAGCTCAATCTTAAGACAATGTTCACTTGATCTCGTTTGCTTCTGCTTGATTGTTTGAACCCCAAGGTAATGCTATATACACTTCTAGAATTTGATTTACATCAGAACAACTGAAGCAGAAGGCCACCCATTAAAGGGCAATTTGACAATGGGAATAAATCAATACTGCAACGTTTGTAACGCATTTGATAGCTTCTACCTCCTTTATTATAAACTTTCTGACCATTGCCAGTAAAAGATAAGGGCACAAAGAAGTATCACTTCTGCTTGCTGCTGAAAAGAGGCCCATCAATTATTCATGGAATCAGTTATTAGGTCCAGGCATAAGATTGCTTCCACATGGCACTTTGAGATCCATCATATCTATGTTTATTTTATTTTATATTTTTGATAAGAAACAAAGCAAAGCGTCATATATTAACAAGCCTTACCAGTACTTGAATGAGATTAGAGTTTCTAGAACTTACAGGAGTTGTAATATGAGATTTTGTAATTGTTTATATTGTTTCCATTCAGAAGGAATATTAATTCCAGTCTAACAGGCCCATTTTCATATTTAGGTGGTGTTGTGGTTTCAATGGCAGAGAATAATGCGCTTTAAGTTTCCCTAAGGTAATTTGTTTGATTGAAGTCTGTTGATAGACACTTTATCGATTCATTCTTTTTGTCAATATGAATGTAGGCAAATGCCCTGAAGAACAATATCAAGTTGTGGCAGACACATATTGTTATTTAACTTATATTATTTGACTAAGTTCTCTTTCACACATCCCAGTCAATATTATGCATAGTATACGGAGCTTATTCTTTCTCTCCCTACACGCACTTGCAATTTTGTGTGTTTATAATCTGTTACTTTGAAATTCAAAGCTACTCATTAAGGATTTTGGTTAGCTTAATTAGTTTTGTGTGATATTAAATTTATTTTATTTCTGTTTAAAAATGCATATGGAAGTATTTAAAGAAGATGTGAGTAAAGATTCTTAATGAATTAGTAACCAAATGAGGAGAAGGAATTTGGAGGGTACCTGGGTAGTATTATCTAAGCTGGTTTGCTTTCCCCATTTTTCTAAACCTTAGTTTGGGCTAGCACAGCATCTCTTGAATACAATGATTATTTCACTCACATTTATGTGTTTCTACATGTATGATTCAAATTAGAAAATTGGTCTGTTATGTGCGGGGAATGGTTTAAATACTTGAAAACATTTGCTCTATGTGTTTGTGCACGCGTGCACGTGATGGATGTGTGATGCGTGACCAAGTTTTGATAAGAAATATAGTGATGTTATTGCTTCATTCTTTTTTTTTCAAAATGCGTTTGATAAATGATGCTATTACTTAAGAAATACAATAGATAAACCTTCTACACAATATTGTGCAGCTGCAAACAAGAAATATGGTGACATTATTACATAGGACTGAATTAGGTTCGGTAGAAATATTTGTATCATCCCTATAATTGTATTATAAAAAAAAATCAACTTGATAATTCTTATGCAATTAATCATTTTAGATTATCGAAACAAATTGTTAATTTATACTTTATACAACGGTATGATCGTTATCACAATTTGATTGAATTTAAATTTTTAATTTTTAATTGATGAAAATTTAACTTTAGATTTACCAGATAAGTAATCACTCAAATATTATATAGCTAATTGGAAATTTTTTTGAACTTTCTTTCTTGAAAAAAAAATTAAGATCAAACAAAGGAATGTATGTTTAAAATATTTACGGCATTCATGATTATATATTTAAGGTTTAATTTTTGGTATCAAACATTATAAAGTTTATGCCAAAATTTTAGATTAAAGATTAATTATGTTAATATTTTTAATTTATATATAATAATTCTTTATTTTATAATAAATTGAAAAAAAAATCTTCTATTAAGTGTGACACAGCCAACTTCAATATTTATAGGGTAAACCATTCTCATAGTCATAAATTTGTAGCCATGATTGTGTTTAGGATCATTTTGTAACATCCACCAATTCATGGTATGCTTTTAACAACTGTCTTTCTTGATTTTATAATATTTAGGCTTCCAGTAATTAATAAGATAATTTTAAAAATTAAATCGAAAAAATATAAAATTTTTTATACAAATTTATTTACACAAACGAATACGAAAAATCATATTATATTATTGTTATAGGTGTGTATTTTTTACGAGAAAAATAAAAAATATTAAAATAAAGATATAAAATATATAATAATAATAATATAATTTTATAAATTAATTTTTATAAAAGTATTTGCATAAGGAGTTTCTAACACTAATATAATTTTTATAATTTATACTTTAAATACAAATTTATTTATATAAATTAATAGGATAATATTATATTATTATTACATGTTCTATATTTTTACGAAAATAAATAAAAAATTCTTGAAATAAAATTAAAAATAAATTTTATAATAATATATAATTTTGGGCATCTATGAAAAAAATTTGTATCCGCGCATTATCTTTAATTACGTATATAAATTAATTCATTAAAAATTTAATAAAATAATTAAAGAACTGAAATTTGATACGATCATAAAATTTTTAAAAAATGTGATATTATTTTTTGAGAAGGTTTTTATATAACAAATGGTATTAAATAACAAATTTTTAAAATTAAAGATTAATTCAAATTTAAGAAATTAATTGGGAATGGCAACTCATGTAAGCGACGAGGATGAAACCTTGACCTGAGTACGTGGGGAGGAGTTGGTTTTTCTATGGAACCATGCATCCACCATTAGTTCTGGACATCTTCATGATTTTAATAAATAAAAATATTTAAAAGAAAATTTGTTATTAGACTCAATGAAGTCAAAACAAACTTTGATTTGTTTTGTTATTTATTTTTCTGTTTCTGCACACCTGACGTTGATGTTGCAGAATTGTTCAACGTACGCAGTTCATATATCATTGTTGAACATTAGAAAAGAAATAGAGAAATTAGCTGTTTTTGGAAGCAACTCGGAATGGAAACAGGTGTGATCCTGAAAACATGGAAACGTTGCAAGGCCTATTTGTACAGTTGCTTGCTGGGAATTGACAACCAAAAATCAAATATTGCATCGTTGAATGTGGACTATCGTGCTGAACTACATGACAAATGGGTACACTGTTTTTGTTATGAGTCAACGGATCTCAACATCTCTTTTGAATCTTCTCTTTTTTTGCAAACTGAGTTTATATGTATATATATGAATGGTACGATTTCATCTTCATTGGCTCAAATTAACTCGCATGTTTTGATGGGGTACAACCAGCAAGCAGCTGAGACAACACAGGTTGATCAAGAGATGGATTCCGGGGAAAAAAGGCTGAATGAGCTTGGATACAAGCAAGAACTCAGAAGAGAAATGGTCTTTTTGTTTTCTGTTTCTGCACTATTTCTTGTTTGTGTTTCTCTTTTTCTGAGTTGTGTTTTGAATTTGAAATTTGTTGCAGACTTTATTCAAGACTATGGCTATATCATTCTCAACTATGACACTTTTCACTGGGATTACACCTTTGTATGGTTCAAGTCTTCTCTATGCAGGTCCTGCTACTCTTGTTTGGGGATGGGTTGTTGTATCCTTCTTCACATGGTTTGTTGGAATAGCCATGGCTGAGATCTGCTCATCTTTCCCAGTTAGTCTCCTTCTGCTTTCTACCCAATTTTGAAATTAACCTTTCATGTCCTGTTTTATTAGTTTTATGCTTCGCTTGGCACTGGGATACCATGCCTTCTAACCTAAAGCAATATTTAGGGTTCTCCATTTGAATTATTGTGTCATATTACATAATATTTATGTCATATTAAAAAGAGATTAATTAGAACTTGACCCGTTTAATAATTATATCAAGAATTAAAAATTTTAATTCGACATTATTAGTAAACAATTAAACATATTGTAATTGTGACATTTATTTAACAAATTTTTTTTCGTATGGTAGCATATTTTTATAATACTAATATCATTATATGAATAAATACTAATTAATTTTATTCTAAATATAACTAAATACTTTTTAAAATAATTATTTTAAAAATATAAAATTATAAATAATTTAATATATTATAATTATTTAAATAACTAATTGTGTCATAAATATATTTACGTGTCAAAAATTTTAAATATGAACTCGACACAAGCATTAATTGTGTGTCGTAGTGTTTATTTATTTAATAATTATAATATTTTATGTTAATATAAATCATAAATTCGTATTAGGTCGATATTAATTTAATCAATTATGTCAAAAATTGTTACTCTTAATAATGCTACGAGATAAAAATACTAAATATTAAATGTTAATAACACAATAATATTATAAATGTTAAATATTATTGATATAGTAATATTATCGGTTGGTAGTACTAAATAGTAAGCATTAACAAAAAAACTAGTGCTGTTTAGTAAAATATTGGTGAGTGGCAAACACTTTTTTAATATTACTTTGGAAGTAAGGTAGAAGCAGCACAGTTCCTAACCAAGGCCTACTTTGTCTGACTGAAGTCGAGCTAATATTTTCTTGGTTGTAAACTGAGCAGACAACTGGTTCGCTTTACTTTTGGGCTGCACATTTAGCTGGTCCCAAATGGGGTCCATTTGCATCATGGTGTTGTGCTTGGCTCGAGACCATTGGCCTTATTGCTGGCATAGGAACACAGGTATTCACTTTCTAAAATAAAATTTGATAGTTTTTACTTGTAGAAATGGAGGCATAATTTTGAGAACATTTTTATTTGGTTTTGAAGGCATATGCAGGATCACAAACACTGCAAAGTATCATTTTACTCTGCACTGGAACCTATAAAGATGGAGGGTATTTGGCTCCAAAGTGGGTATTTCTGTGTATGTATATTGGTCTCACCATCATCTGGGCAGTCCTCAACACCTTTGCGTTAGAAGTGATTGCCTTTATTGACATTATTTCAATTTGGTGGCAGGTAAATTGCAGTTTCGCTTTCCCTTATATAGAGATTTAAAATCCGAATTTGAGAAAAAGTTCTGCCTGAAGTACTCCAATTCTCACTTTTTAACTTGATAGTACATAAGCAATAAGTGAAGTTCTACTTTTGCAGGTTGTTGGAGGATTAGTCATTGTTATAATGCTTCCCCTGGTTGCAATGACTACAAAATCTGCTTCTTATGTTTTCACACATTTAGAAATGTCACCGGACGCAACCGGAATATCAAGCAAACCTTATGCAGTCATTCTATCTTTTCTGGTCAGCCAGTATTCACTGTATGGATATGATGCTGCTGCACATTTAACTGAAGAAACTAAAGGTGCAGACAAGAATGGTCCTGTTGCTATTCTGTCAAGCATTGGTATCATCTCAGTGTTTGGTTGGGCTTATATATTGGCTCTTACTTTCAGCATTCAGGTATTGATTTAGAATCTCAAGAATTTTTCCCAAAAACCCTTTGCTTATTGTACTTGATATGTGGTTGCAACTCTTGTTTCAGGATTTTAGCTACCTTTATGATACATCCAATGAGACTGCTGGTGCATTCGTGCCAGCTCAAATACTGTACGATGCATTCCATGGCAGGTATAATAATTCTACAGGAGCAATAATCTTACTGTTTGTCATCTGGGGTTCATTCTTCTTCGGTGGCCTTTCAATCACTACAAGTGCAGCCAGAGTTGTAAGTTTTCCTACTTATCTTCTGTGTCACAGCCTTATCTTTGAATGAAACCATCTTCTGAAGATCTGAGCTAATTTGTTTCAGGTTTATGCTTTATCAAGAGATAAAGGAATTCCATTTTCATCAATATGGAGGCAAGTGCACCCAAAGCACAAAGTTCCATCAAATGCGGTGTGGCTCTGTGCAGCCATCTGTATTATTCTTGGACTTCCAATACTAAAAGTCAATGTTGTTTTCACAGCCATAACTTCCATATGCACAATTGGGTGGGTTGGTGGATATGCAGTTCCTATCTTTGCAAGAATGGTAATGGCTGAGAAGGACTTTAAAGCTGGTCCTTTTTATTTGGGCAAAGCTAGCAGACCAATTTGCTTGGTTGCCTTCTTATGGATTTGCTATACATGTTCAGTGTTTCTTTTGCCCACTTTTTACCCTATTTCTTGGGACACTTTCAACTATGCACCTGTGGCTTTGGGTGTTGGTTTGGGTCTGATAATGCTTTGGTGGCTGTTGGATGCCAGGAAATGGTTCAAAGGTCCCGTTAGAAACATCGATAACGAAAATGGGAAAGTTTAACTTTCATCCCAATCTGAATATTCATGTATATTCCTAATTATAGAATTGTTTGTTTTGCTGGGGATTGTTCATTCATGAAACGCTCATCTTAGACATTGAGTGAATTACAATCTAGCAAAGCAGCTGGCAGGCAGCAATTATTGAATATCCTACGCCATTACTCACCCACTTTGAGAAAATCGTGTGCCACTTCTCCAACTTTGCCCAAAAGCGTGAATCTAGTCAAGCTAAGTTATCATTTCAATGGTTGCGTTTGAGATCTTTTTCATTGATGTCAGTTCTCCCGTTTCACACGCTTAGCACAAATTAATTTATATTCACATTTGACATTCATGAAATACAATTGCCGCAAATTTTAGCCAGCTGTTCACCTTTTTTATCAGCATGAATGTAGCCAACCTAGCAGCATTCATTGTTGTGAAATTAGATTACAAAGCCTCATCATAAGCATCATTATTCAAGAATACAAAATCTTACGGAACTAATTCACCATGCGATCGACCAAAGTTGGAAAAGTAACCGGGAATTGCATTAACTGTGATCTCAATTTTCTCAGTTCTTCCACCCACAAAACATAGCTTGAATTTCTTGCCAAAACATCGATAGAAACCTGCTTACTCTCCACCAATCTTATCGTATACTTCTCAAATTCATTGATGTTCTTCCATAACAAATCTATCTTCCTTTTATCGCTCTCACTTCTAACATTATCTAGACTCTCTCTTGCTTCTTCTAACTTTGCCCAAAAGCAAGTATCTTGAGTCAAGCTAGCCAATCGGCTTCTTTTGTTGTTTTCTTCTGCGGGTGTTCTCCTCTCTTCCCACCATCTATCAAAAATCTTGTACCTCCTTGCTCTTCCATGCTTTATATAATGTCCTTTACTAAGATGTAACCCATTTCGATAATAATCTGCAATGTCCAATGGTTCAACAAGAAGCTTATAGAATTGTGAAGCATTCACCCACTTTCCTATTCTGTGGAAATCATGAGGAAGATGATTGTTCTCCAACATGTCTATTACATTATCCCAGAACCTGCCTAGCTTGATCCTATTCATATTTACTTTGGAGTCTCGTTTTGACGCTCGCCTCAGCTTGAAGGAGTCGTAGTACCCCATTTGCTCATCAGACTCATCGCAGCATGCCTTGTACCATTCTATTTGAGCTCGGTACGGATTGATCATTGACAATTTAATCGCTAGATTTGCCACATTAAGGTTTGGTGTGGATCCCATTCTTCTTGCCATCTTCAGGCAATCTCTAGCCGGTCTTGCAACTAGTTCCTATACATTAAAATCAATAGAAAGAACTTGGCAGATGTAAATTGTGTTACAAATTAAAAGTTTTGTGGCATGTTCAGTATAGAAGGCATTTACCTGGGAAGCTATGCCACAGGACTGCAAGGCCAATGCAACTCCTGCTTCATAGCATGAGTCAGGAATATCTCCCGGCATAAAGTTTCTTTGCGTCAAGAACTGCAGAGAAATTCTCTCAATGTAATCTCCATACTTGAGATGATCCTCCATGCCAGCACACGGTGAACCCATCACAAGCATCAAATGCATCATCTTAATAACAGAAGTTGAATTGTCCATGCAAATAGCTCCCTGTTCCGAGCAGAAAACATAGCTGCCAAATGGCCAAAACAAACTACTTGTTGCAGAACCTGCTGCTTCAGTTTGAGCAAGCGCTTCCAAGCAAGCCAATACTAACCGAAAAATTTCAGCTTTTGCTTGATTATGTGATTGAAGAATTTGCAGTACTTGAGGAGTGAGGTGAACTGGTGGGACAAAGAGAAGTCTTGGCATAATGTCAAATTTGGAGACAACATGGCAAAAGTTACCATCCCATTTCTCCCTAAGAATTGCTCGAGAAAGCGACTCATTTCCCAGCAACGGTGAGCCAAAAGTGATGCAGAGAACTGATAACGAAGGAGAGATTGATTTCTGGAGGTGAGAGAGAAGCCAAATAGTTGCAAGAGACGCTGTTGTTCCTCTCACAGAATGGCCCGTGATAACTATTGACTTGCATCTCTGAGTTATGTCCAACATCTGCATGCATTTTTATCAACATTTTTAATCATCTCCTTGTTAATATTTACCTAGGATATTTCCTCATGTGGAATAGAATGCCAATGATAACTGGCTAATTTTATGAACTTTTGTTTCTCGGAAAATAAAAAATAATTAAATAAATTGCCATATAATGGCTGAAGCAAAAGAATGTCTCATATATGGATTATTGAATTAAAGCATTGGAATTCAATAAAGAATTTTGTGAAAATTCTCTATCATTGTAGATTAAGAATAAAAATAAAAGCCCCGAAAAATCCCTGACCAATAAATAATGTAAAACAAATTTTTACGGGTGAGTTTCGAGTTGAGGTGTTGGAGCTTCTACGAAGTCACCGTACGTAAATGGAACTGTGAAAATGAGCAAGTCCAGTGGCAAGTTGATGATTATTTTGACTAATGTATTTTCAAAGTTAAACAGAAGCAGAAAAAAGAAAAAAGAAAAAACTGTGAAGATCAGAAACTTATTGAACGATAAACTCAGTAACATGCATTTAATTTAATACCTGAAGCATGGATTGAAAATGGGTCTTCAAAGGTTTGTTAAAGAAAAGCTCATTTCCTAATCTTTATGGCCCAAATTTGTCTGAAATTTCAAATTTCAATAAGCACAATCTGAAAGCATTTTCATTAAAAGGTTGAAAAGGCAAATTGAAAATTTTGACCCCAATCGATTCAGGACGAGTAGAAATATTTTGGTGCTGTCCAGTTGACTCGGACAAATTATTAATTTGGAGTCTTTTCTCTCCAAAACAATGAACATAGACTCCCACAAAGTTTTGCCAGTTTGCACCGCAAACAAACAATCATCCTACGCATCATTTCATTTTAGTAATGTACGGACCACCTTTAACTTTTTCTTTATTTTATTATTATTTATAGTTCTAGAGTTGAAGTTGCCGTGTACACAATAATCGTTATGGGATAATAACATTTAAGTTCTTATATTTAGTTATTTCTTATATAAGGCCATAGTTTGCTCACTTCTAACCAATGCACCCCCGGGTAATTCTTGTTGAAGTAACTAAATTTTCTTGGGGACAGACATATTTGATACAAATAAAAATCTATGTCCTAATTTCTGAAAGCATCAATACTAAGGACCTAAATGTTATCACTCCAAAATTTTAACATAAATTTGGCTAATCAAGAATTTATCTTGAAATCAAATTCTAATCACTGATACGAAGAAGAGAAAGCAATTAAAACTAGTTTACAAACCTGGTTTTGAAAACTTGGGCCATAGATGGAGGAGAAGAGATGCAAGAATCCGGCATGCACCATAATCGGCTCTTCTCCTTCATTAATCTGGTGATGCAACGGAGAGAAAAGCTGATCGTTGTCATCATCCAAGCAAACCAGTTTTCCGCAACAAAAATCTGCTTCTGAAATCATTTCCATGTTTGTAAAAGCAATAAAACCAATACTTCCAGTTTGTTGTACTACCAAATTCTGGTTTGGATCGGAATTGGCGAGATTGCAGAGTCTCCATGCGTCTGACAGCAATGGCGTCGAGGCAAGAAAATTTGCCAGAATCTCACAGGTTTCAAACCTGTTTTTATTTTTTATTTTTTTGGGCGCGCATATATACACACACGCACACACACACACACACTCATGTGTGGTTAGAAAATTCTAATTGGAAAGGCAAGCAAAATTAAGAGGAGAGAAATGAAGGAAGGGGTTTACTTACGATGAAGCTTCGGTTTCCATGAACTGACCGGGAGCTGCTAGTCGATTGTTTGTTTGTTAAGCGGAGATATTTGAATGGAACGCAAAGTTTGAATGGCGGTGTTCAAATATGGACCAAGGTATTCATTCTATATTATTATATTTTGCTCAACGCCATGCCGCTGCTGATGGCTTTTTTAAAACTGGGCTCCATCGAACTCTATTGAATAATACTATATACTTTAATATTGCCAATAAATTAACGTCATATATATATATATATATATTTTTAAAAAGAAAATTAAATTAAATAATATATATATATATATATTATATTTTTTTAAAGATTTTAAAAATCAGTTAATTAATTATATTTTTTTTAATTAAAAAAGCGTTTAATATCAACAAATTATATATAAAAAAAAAGGAATTTAAACGATAAATACGTTGAAAGCATTTATTGCAAAGCAATAGGTGGTATACGTTGGGTTGGGTCAAATGAGTCACTTTCACGAGGCGAATGATGAAAGCCTGGCCGAGAGAGAGAGAGAGAGAGAGAGAGAGGGGGAGTTTAGTCAAATGTACGTGCCGGTGGTTGCCAACCTCCTTAGACTAGAAAAGAAAATTAAGTTATATTATGGTGCACAAAGTTGTATTATATTTTCTGTGGTAATTTTTAATTTATTTTTGGGTTTAATTTGTATCATACATTTAAATGCACCTTAGCTCAACCCCTACCCCTACGACATGTTCTTTTATGATTTTACGGTACGAAATAATTTCGGTATCATTCGTCCATTTCTCTTCTGCAAACGCACGGTTGCATTGGAAGCGGGGAAATAAACACTTCTGCGCGCGCGTGGGTAATGATTTATCAATTTATTTGTTTAATTTTTTTCTTATATACTAATTATTAAAAATTAAATACATTTTATTATAAAAAAAAAGTACTAATATAAAATATTTATTTCGTTAAACTGTAATTATTAATTTATTAATTTTTTTAATTAAAATGATATATAAAACATTTGTTTCGTTGAACTGTAATTATTAATTTATTAACTTTTTTTAACTAAAATGATATACTCATTTGCACTTGCCATTTATGAGTCCACTCTTTCATCATGACTGTGTATAAATAATAATAATATAATAATACAGGCACTAAGTTGAGTCATTATCTTCTGTTCAAAAGAGTCAGTCATTTTAACAGAATATACAAACCCGTTTAAAAATATTCTTTAATATAAATTTAACTCAATTCTGTAACACCCTCGTGTCGGTTTCTCTATGCATATTTTGCTATATTTCAAAACTTATAAATCATTGTCGTCGAACCACCCTACCCTACTACCTTAGAACTTATAAATTTTTTATAAACACATTCCATGTACATAACTACTTGATTAACATATTAAAATTAAAATAAATTTAATTTTATTATTTATTTTATAACATAAACTAAATTATTATTTTTATAAAAAAATATTAAATAAAATATACAAAATTCACTCTTACAAAAAATTTAAAAAAAATATTCTTTTTGCCGATACAGCCACCTAGGCCATAAACATTTGATTAAAGCAGTTTCTTTTTCACTTGCAATTCTACCCGTCTAGCTAAATCCCGCATAAAACCACAAACTAATCAAACAAATTGAATTATTTGTAAAGTGTGTCCGATTGATTTGAGTAACACAAGAATACTTTCTCTCGTACATAAAATAAATTACAAACATCCCGTAGGCCTTATTCTTCACTCTCTTCCAATATTATTCAAACCAAAACAGAGATTTAAAAAGCCATGACTTCCTCAACAAAAACTGGTACTCAAGTTTCCTCAAACCCAAAAACAGAACAGACCACTAATAAAATTCACATTAATACTTCGCATCAATCCTATTAACCCAACTAAAAAATTTTGACGGCAACAATTCATTCCTGTGTTGCGTTCTTCACATTGTAACAATGCTCACTAAAAATAAAATTTCAGCAAATAGGGAAGACAATACATGCCATGGGATCCTTCTCTCTTCAAAGCTGGACAAGAAGTATTGTCTTCTACATCTGGTATGTAACATTGAAGAAACTAGATTATATCAAGAAACTCACATAAAATCGTAGTCATCAAGCCCGTCATACGCAGCATTAACAACCAAATCATCATCTGGTCTATCAACATGGAGCTGTTTTTTCTTCCCACCTGCACAAGTGAGAGCAATTCAAGGATCGATCTGTTAGCTTAATTACAGCCTCCTGGCTAAGAAGTAGACCCACCAATAATAAATTCAGGATGTTAGCAAAGATTCAATGTAAAAGAAAAAGGTCATTCGCCAGGATGATTCAGATTTTAGAAACCATGCTTCAGTTATCAATTACAAAATTGATACCAATTGAAAATAAAAACAAAAATTTTACCTGTCTTCTTTTTACCAGCAGCTGCTTCTCTCTCTGCTTTTAGTTTTTCATTTGCAATTGCTGTGATGGATGAGGCAACATCTTTTGTATCTGCAGCTTTCAAAGAAGTCACTGACAATCTCATTACCGCCTTAAGTAGACCTATATAGTGGAAGCTTTTCTGCATGGAAGAATAAACTTAGCAAAATCAGAATACCGCAATCTTTTACCTAAGACAAAAATATAAAATTGAAGGATGGTTCATGGGACCTCATATGGCCGAAGCTTATGAGAAATGAGCTCTGCATATTCCACGAAGTCACTTTCAGACTTAGGAATGAAATTATCAAGGTTTTTCTCATCACCACTCTTAGCAAATAGTTCTTTAGTGGACTTGTAATCTGCTTCTTCCACTAACCTATTATTATGGGAAAGTTTGTGTCAGAACCCTAACACAAAAGCAGAAGACAAGCCAAATATAAGATGAATCCAAATTGTTTATTTTTAATCATCTCCACATCAAATAATTTGATAAGTTCAGCACATCTAAGTTCTAGCAGTGGTCTGTGGCTGTGATCACAATATGCTGCCAGTCCTACTATCTAATTCCATCATAGTTAACATGTTAACAAATCGGAAGCAACTCCAAGCCCAACATTCACATCACAATATTTTGCATACTGCAAAAACATGTTTCACCCATTGTCTAAGCCACTTTTTAAATTGTTGAGCAAACATTCCCAAACATTTTCTTGCTTTTTTATCTTTTATGTGTTTATTTCTGCTATAATTCTGAGAGAGAAAAAGGAGGCTCAATATAATACAGGATAAACAAACAATATACCCTCGGGTAAGGACAAAAAAAGAATGTTCAAGGACTGATAAGGCTACGCCAGATGTTAAAGCCATATAGAAAAAATAAAATCAGGCAAGCATCCATGATGTTATGCTCTAAGAGCACAGTAAGGACTGCACACAAAAACAGAAAAATCATGCACTTGCTACTTGGCAGCTAATGTTTATCACTCACTCCCTTATTTTTTAAACTCCTAGAGTACTATTTTGTTGCAAGACAAAGTGTGCCGATACCGTAGTCTTTCTATATTAACATCAACATTCAATAATAAAAACTATAAATACCACTGAAAAGAACATTTAAAGTTAATCAGTTTTACTGATTAAATTATTTGATCACACAAATTTTTCATTGCATAAACAAATTACTCAGGAAAGGACAAAGTTGACTTAAACCGAGTAGAAAAGAAAATATCATGAGAACATGCTCTAAATAACAAAAATAAAGGAAAGACAAAAAAAGGCACCAATTTTTAAAATATGATTTAGCCACAACCTGCAATATATAGATAGACTTTTTTATGATTCCAGAAGGCCAAGAAAAGTATTTCAACTTATTAGAAAAGGCAACCAACTCTAACTGGAACGAGTTGTTAATATCAAACAACTTTTCTTTTCTTTTTCTTTTTAAACTATTTAGCACACCATGTTAGAAGCTGTCAAGTATTAGAAATTCTATGTTCACATGGCTACATATATCAGAATGAAAACATTAAAGTCTACCTTTGCTGGAGAAGTTTCTCAGCTACAGGGTCTAGTGCTTCTTCCTTCTCTACCTTGGTGGTTTTTCCTTTTTTAACAGGAGCTTTTGAGGCAGGTTTACTTTCGGACTTTTCCGGAGGTTTCACCAAAGGTGCCTAATCCAATTGCATATGAATTACTAATAATTAACAAACAAAGAGAAAACCAGCACAATGATTACAGAAGGAATACTGTAAGAAATAAATGCAATTGGATCTAAAAAATTATCTTTGTTTGGTTAATCACAGAAAACAGATATCAATATTAGCATTTGATCCTATAATTATGCTGTCACAGTACATCACCACAAGCATTTTTTATGTACATTAGTTAAGACTTAATTAAATCATATACTTGCAGGAAAAAGGACTTCACTAATTGTTACATGCAACTACATTTTTATTCTTTATTTGAAGTTATATAGAAGGAAAAACAATGGTTACAGGAAGCAAAGAAAATCATAATCATATGGACCCTCTACTCCCCCTACTTTTTTTTTAATTGGCCTTAGCAGAATTAGAACCTAGAACCTATCTCAAACCCATTCCATACTTTTCAATGAAAATGAATGTTAATAAATAATCATGGAAACCTATATTCGGCTTCAGATTTGCAGCCAAAAACATATATTTATGGAAATCATCATTTGGACATAAGCCTTATGAGTGCAGCCACACCGTATATTGAGACATTTTGACATTTAACCAGGCCTGCATGTTCTGATACTTGCCAGAGACACCTTCTAATAGCATGATCAGTTTTAAAGCCCTAGCAGTTAGAAACCACAACACTGAATGAAATTTGTAAAACACCATATCTGCCAACCATAACAGGTGCATTAAGAAAGCAGAAGAGATGGGTGAAAGGGAGAGAAGGAATGTAAAAGTAGAAAGCAGACAACAGAGTGAGGCCAAAGCATATAAAGTTTCCAACACTATAAAGTATACCTCAAGAACCAATCAGTGCATCCCATCAAAAAGAGAAAAAATGTTAATCAAGATTGAAGTTTCACAATGCAACTACAACATCACATATGAACCTTATGCTCCTCAAGTCAATAAGAAAAATCATGCATTCTCATCTTCTTGTAAGATGAGCAGACAAGGAATTTACAGTTTTAAGTGGAACAGAAAATCTTCAAAGTTTAGCAGCTCACTAAAACTGTAACTGTTTTATATGCATCATATAAATTACTACTATTGCAACATAACCCATACATTTGTACTTAAAAGATTCACTCGAAGAACCTATTAAGTTAGACAAAACTTTCATTCCATTTGTCTTTTGGTAAGTGAAACTGGGAATATGCTAGTGATTAAGGTAATGCAAACAAGATAAGCTCAAGTTATAATCATACTGGAGCAGGTTCATCTTCATCCTCCCACGATTCCTTCACGTCACTTTCATCAATGTCTTCATCATCCCATCTACTTTTAGGTTGCACCTTCACAAGGAGAGGTGGAATTTGCTCATCCTCTGAAACACATTCACATTTATTGTTAAAATAAATATGAGTCAAATATAAGAACAAAGGGTAGACTTTGTCGTACTGCAAATGGAAAAATGACTAAGCATCAATTTTTTTCCCATAAAGTTCCAGAAAATATCAGTACAATGCATAGCCCATCACTCTAAATGCCAACATCTGATCTATCGTACACATAAGATAGGAAGAAAACTTCAATCTATTGATGGAATGCCACAGAAGAAGACCTAATCCTTAAAACATAAACAGAAACAGTATAAAAGAACATTCAACCCCATTGTAATCCTTAAATCAACTATTATTCACCACATTCAGCAAAATTTCATGAATGGTAAACAACCACATGTAAAATCTTAAATACTATAGTCAGACCAAGATTAAAAAAAAACCTAAGCTTTTAATTTAGTAAATTTTGTATTGGGAAAGAAAGCTGAGCTACCTCTTTCTTTGGTTACTAGACAAGGAAGTTGCCATATATTTGATGACAAGAGAGAGCACCTATTTATTTGATTCTGCTTATGTGGTCCAGGAAATTTATCCCCCACCCATATACATGTCAATTAAGGAAAGATGATCAACTAAGTGCAACCATTTTGTTCACTCCCTTTTTCCAAACCCTTACCCTTGATTGTGTCCCTAACTACATGCCAAATTGTAATCTCCAAATTCTCATGCCTTCAGTTATCATGGTCAGGGGAAGACCCTCAGGTTACAACATGGTAGAACCAACAATAAACAAATGATTGGGTATTAAAAGGGATGAAAGCATAGATACAACTGCCAACAAAATAAATAGTAAAAGATGAATAGCCATGATTTAAGTGACCACACTTGTGTCATTCCACATTCTTCTGGTTTTTATTAAAAAAAGAAAACCTCAACCTACAAAATGCATTCACAACAGTGATCCAACTTGTGAATTTTTCTAGCTTATATTTATTCCTCCGACAGACTGAAACAGTGAACAAACATAACTTCAAACCTTTTTACCACTATAAAATGATACACAACCAAACCATCAACATACAAAATAACAACTAGTAAGAGCTACTATGATAACAAAATTCTTACCTCAATTGAATAAACTAGCTCAGCATTAATGTAACAATTGCACTCAGCCCACTGTATCATGGAAAGAGTCCAAAACAAGCCAACATATTTTTCAACCACGACTTAAAAGAGAAATACTCAATTGTACGGCCACACACTTTGTCTAATAATATCTTATTATTTACAAAAGTATCAAATCATTATACATTCTTTTAAGAACAGATACAAACAGAATCGCATCTTTGAAGCCAATAATTTGCATTGCCAGGCACACGAAGAATACTGATAATTTTATTCAAAAGATTTATTTATCAAAACACACAGTTTATCAAGTACAACAAGATTAAAAAAAATTTGACATGTGGCTTGTATAATGTTCAAACAATCAACAAGACAAAATTGTTACAACGACGACTTTCCCCGTTAATTAACTAACTATTTGGTCTTTTACCCATAAAGGCAGACAATGAAATACGATTTAAGTTTCAATATTTGATGGTAAAGCAATAATTTAGATTATAGAAGAAGATATTATCACAAAATGGAAGTATGACATCACATAACATTTTTTAGGCATCCAATGTCTCAGCAAATATATCCAAAATCAAATTAAAACACTGGTCACTACATCTTAAGAAATGCTACAAGGAAACCGATGAACCTTCATGGCAACAAATATCACTAACAAAAGAAATACTACTGAAAATAGTCTAGACAATCCATAGCAAAAGATAATTAAAATTTGGAGCAAGAAACATTACCCCAGTCTTCCATTTGCTGGTGAACCTTTCTTATAACAACAAAACTCCAGAAAATTAGTTAAGTAATCCTGCATGAGCAGAAAATACAAACAACAGTTAGAGACAAGAACAGGGGAAGAGGAAAAGAAAATAGTTACAACAATGTTCAAGTCAGATGTAATTAATTCAAGAACACGTATACGAAAAGCTAAGAGTCAAAATCACTCTTAAATTTAGGAAAAAAGTGTGCCCAATAGTTATCTAAACCGAGGCCTCCCAGCCAATGAGATCTCTTACCAAGCTAAAACACAGCAATTGATTATTGAATAGAGTTTTGAAATCAAGCAAGAAGAACCAAGCGGAACCGGGCCGACCTGCAGGTTTTGCATTAAACCCTAGTTTAGAACGGTGCAATTCTGCATTGAGAAACATAGCGTTTACGGGTCGACCCGGTTCTGTCAAAATTCGAATAAAAAAATAAAAAAGGAAACAGGAAAACTGAAATTCAACACATAAGTCAGCAATTAAAACTCATATGAACCATTTACATGCATTTTTATCGAATAAGAAATAAAATAGCACAATAAAATGTAATATATTCTCCGAACAATACAAAACCATCAGATTTTAATCACGTCACGTTTCATGAAAACATTAAAAAAAATAAAACTTCACTACCGTAGGACAACGATGGCGGTATTGACAGCAGCCGGCGACGAAAGGACGAGGAGGAGGTGGAAGTATGGCAGTGAGCTTAATACGATTAGGGATTTATTTTCTTGGAGAGTTATAAAATAAGAAATAAAATCTTGTAGGTGCAAGGTATGAGGGGCAATCGCCTACGAAGGACTTCAGGTGACTGCAAAAGAAGAGCTGTAGTTTGGAGTGAGAGAACCGAAGAGGAAAGAGACGGGAATAAAGGGTTAGGCGCAGTGACGAAAACTACGGGGGGCCCAATGGAATAAAGCCCACGTGTGCTTACAAATTATCAAATAATACTTTATGTTAAAAAAAAATTGTCCCTGCACCATCTTCATTTTAAAGCAAATTTTTATGTCACGGACTTGTCAATGTTTATTAATATTAAATAACAATACCATAATGGAACTCAACTGGGGTTCGGAGAAATGCTCACTGAGCAAGTTTTTAACATCACCAACTAGAACAGAGGATCCAAAATGTGCTAAAACATTTTGAGAAGACATCACATCAAAGTTAGATATCATTGGATATGTAACATGCTGGAGATGGAATTGCTACTATTTGAGAAGATTCAGAGTTAAGAATGGATCATATATGATGACAATGACATTGCTTAAGGAGAAACTTTAAGACATATAAGTGAAAAATGGACTTAGTGGCACCCCGCATGAGAGGGAAGATAGAGACTTGTTGGTTTAGGTTCCATCTCATGGGAGGGATACCAAATCCAATAAGGATTAGGATATATATATATAAAAGAGTTTCTAATCAAATAAATAAATTAAAAAAGTTATTTTTTTGTGGAAAAGAAATTCATTAAGACAAGAAAAAAAAACTATATAAAAGGAGGCTTACTTTACTTTTTTAAAGGGTCATAGAGTTAGTGGAATGAGAAAAAGAAAAGGTAGAAAGGACATAATTTTTAGAAGTATGCTCAAAACCAGGCATAATTCTACCAAGCTATTGTGGCTTAATTGTGGTTGATGAAGAAACTCAAGCTATTAGCACCGCTAAAAACCTAGCATACTTGAACTAGAAAAGACATATCAATTGTTTGTTAGTTGGCTACTTTCAACCATGACCAAAATAGTGTTATCTACTTAAATAAATTGGCTAATTTCAACGAAACTCCAGGAATCAGTAGCAAAGATGTTATCATCCTAATCACATGCTATAATCCTTTAGTTTAAAAGTTGACTCCAGTCAGCAAGCAAAATATAGCATTTATAAATGACTATTATAACAAAACACATCACTCGTGAACTGTGCAACTTATTCATAAAGTCTAAATATAAAGGTAAGGGAATGCTAACTATTGAAAATGGTGAATGTTTAAAGATTTTACATGTTAGCTGCTGTTACATGCATATTACAAGAAAAAACAAAATACCCATTAACTTAAACGCAATGTTTGTTTCCAAATAACAAAAAACTTTACAAATGTATCCAATGTAGCCTCAAATAACAACCTAACTATTAAGTTTTGTGGTAATTCATGCATTATGAAAGACGAAAACCTAAAAGTGCATTAAGAGGAGTGGTTAAAAGAGGATTTTATCTACTCAAGTGTCAAAGAAAGATTTAAAGTCTTTTAAAGGCCAAGAAAAATCTAAGTCGAAGTCTTTAAGAGTTTTTGTGAATGTGATGAAATAATGTATCTAATATTTGGTCTCGAGTCTAATGTAAAAAGAAAAGGTTCAAGTTGTATAAGAGGTTAGGACACCTTAGTGATCAAATTGTAACATAAATCATGTCATTTGGTACTACAAGTCTTTCCAATAAGTCTACTCTACATGTCATTTTTGAGGTCTATCTAATACACGCAAACTCAATAAATGATTGTATTTATCACCTCAACATAATGAATGACTTCTTAAGATAACTTGGATATTCTCATTGAGCAAAAAATAGAAATAGTGACCTTTTTTAATCATTTAATTGTAAACATTGAAAGATTCATGAACACACAAGTGAGAACTACATAAACAAACTAAAAAGGAAAGTTTAGACACTTATTACAAGTAGAACCAAAGCTTACTAACAGATATTCACGAGGTCTAAATCAAAAATCTACAAGCCTGAATTATACGTCACAACGAATACATTTCAAAAACCTTGATAACATTTTAGAAACCTATTGATATTTCTCTTAAGGACGAGAACTAGACTAAAGCAATGACAAAAGAGTGCCAACAATTGCATCATAATAACACTTGAGTTTTAATTCCTAAAAAACTAGAATGAAAATGGTTGAAAGTAAATGGGTTTACAAGATAAAATAAAAACCTAATGGATCAATGATAAGGCATAAGGCAAGACTTATGGCTAAGGGGTATCATTAAATTGTTGGAATGGATTACTTAATGACTTCCAATCTTAACGTTAGATCATTAAATATAAAGTTCATTTACTGTGAATTTAAACTGAGACGTACAGCAAATGGACAATAACAATGGCTTTTTAAATGGACACTTGGTAAAGGAAGTATTTATCACTCAACCATGATGTTTTAAAGACAAAAGTAAACCATAAAATGTTTGCAAGCTAAAGAAGGATATTTATTGTTTGAAGCAAGTCAGTAGAGGCGAGTATGAAGAGCTTAGAGCAACTTTGACAGCTTAGGAAGGGCACATTGATAGCCCTATTATACTCATGAAAGGTCTATATAAACAAATAACATAAATGGTGAGGAAGAATAATAAATCAGCTTTGCAACAAGGCATAGACAAAATCGAAACAAGTTGAGGAAACACTCAAGCAGTGATTGATGGATTAAACTTGTGCTAGGTAGACCCTGACTATAATAAGGATGTGGCTAAGGAAACAAGATGGTGGCCATATCCACAAATACAGGCTGATCAATTCCCAAAAAGAAAAACTGTGGGTTCAAAATTCAAGAAATGTCAAGTTGAAAAGTTATGAGATTTGAAAGAAAGCGATGAATGGCACCATGAAGAAAATAGAGAAGGTACGGCTTAATTTCAAAAACATTCTAAAATCTTTTATACTTCATTTAAATGATTAAAGCATGTATGCATTTGATCATTTTTGTTAATCATTTCAATCATTGATTTGAGGTTTAATGAATTTGATTGTGTAATAAAAATTAAATACAATCTTATTTTAAGTAAATATTACGTTCAGCGCGCATATATATATATATATATATGTATACGCGTAAAAAAAATTAAAAATAATATTAAAAATAATATTTTAAAAATTAATAAAAATAAGTTTGTTATTATTTTTGAAAATGAATAATTTTTCAAAAAAAATTTAAAATATATTTTAAAATATTAAAAATAACAAAAATTTATTTCTAATCTTTTAGTTAATATTTAAAAATATATTTTATAAATATAATATTAAATATGTTTTTTTTAATGATTTTTTGTTCTTAAAAATAGAAAATAATTTTTTGAAAAACTAACCAAGAAAACCTCAAAAATTTTAATTGTTTATACGTGCTTCGTTGGGTTTGTAGTATATGGGAAATTTGCTCACGCCTACAATTGTTTAATTTGCGTTGACTAAGAAAATTGACAGTTTCCTAATTACAATGACGATTAATAGACCGCACGTCTTTTTAAATATTAATCAATTAGAAATTTTGATTAAGAAATGAACCAATTGATGATGTACATGACATTAATGGTGAAACATGTCTTCATACATCCTTGACAGAAATTTTGCCCAAGCATGAGTGTACTCGATCGTTTCATTGGCTGTAAATTTGGCCAAGCACATGAGCGTCAAAGGCCGCACCGAGTAATCAAACGAGAGTGACGCATAACCTTCATATAAAGGAACAAGTTAGTAATATTGGACGTCAAATTTACCAGGTTAAGCTCTCGCTGAATGCATTCACAGATAAATATCGAAAGGCCCATGTCAAATTACAGTTTTTGTTTTTTATTTTCTATTTTTTATGTTTAACTAATAAAAAATGCTAATACTTTTTAAATATACGAAAACTTTTGATCTTTTTATTTATTTATTTATATATAAATGCACTTTGTTATAAAAAAATATAAATTCGAATATTATATTTACTTATGAAATGCAATTTCATAAATAAAAGTTCTTATTATATTTTTTATTTTGAAAAGATTAAATATACAACTAAAAATTTTAAAATTAGTTTATTAATGTTAAATAATATTTAAAAATTAATTTTTTATAAAATAAATTTTTAAAAAATGATTAAGCGGGAGCCTAAGAATATCTTTAAATAACATATTTATTTATAATTTTAATAAAATAGTATGTGATTGTTTATTATTATTTTAATTAATTTAAATTTAAAAAATTTTATTAATATATTTTTAGGTTATATTGGATCGATCAGTAATTTTTTTTTAAAAAATAAAAAACAAAAATTTTTAATTTATTTTCCTTGCGGCTAGTCTGTTTTTGTTTTTCTGAAGGTGCTGGTGCCTTCAACATGCCTCGGCCTGATTGCAAATTTAATTAAATTACCAGGTTATAAATGTCATTTAATCCTCTATATTAAAGCCAAAGGACACGGCTTGTTGAAAGAAGGTGCAAAGACAAGACAACGCGGTGGAGTCGTTAAAATGGTAAAAACTTGTGTGGTGGAGAATAAGCGCCCAACCCCAAAAACAGTTAACGCTGATAATGACGTGGAAACACTGAAAATTTGTAGACAATGGCGGGCCTGCCCCTCATCAATGCCGTCGTTTATGCATTAACTGCCCGGACTCTTCTTTCTTTGTTTTCACATTTCTATTTCCTAAACAGTAGTTATTGGATATCTGGTATCTTCTGCGTTCTGTGAAGCACATGTGATATCTCAGTCGTCGTTGATTATCAGTTTTCTTGAATATTTCTGGAATATCCCACTTGAATAATCTCTCTTTTTAGTAGTAGTAGTAGTAGTAGTAGTAGTTGTTATTGCCTAGTCCCCCTTGTAACACACTCGTCCTTCCTCTTTTCCTTAGACGAGAAAGAATAAAGGATTTTGGAGTGATTTTTCTTCTTGTTACAAGGAATGACAGAGGTGACTGTGAGTGAAGTCACTAGTACTGCTCCATTTCATCGTGTTCTTCTCATCTCTGCTGGTGCTGGTCACTCTGTTGCTCTTCTCTGTATGCTCCCAATTAATACTTTATGTTGATTTTATTTATTTTCTTGTCAACAGAAACTAGCTGACCGAACCTACTTAGAAAAATGTTAAGCTTTCATGTTTGATTTTGATTTGGTTTGCTCTTGATGCATTTGCATGATTATATAAGTAGCATCCCGTCGGCCATTTTTGTTCCTGCATTGGCCTGATTTGATGATTCCTGATCTCCTCTCTTGTTACTACGAGATCGGAACTGGTTTCGAAAATGATTTAAATTTATGCTTTCGTGTTCTTCTAGATTTAAACCATTTACCTCGAAATGGGATAGCACTGACTTAGATTCTGGGTTGATGATTGCTTCCTGTTGACAAATGATAGTGCTTGCTCTGCCTATTGTTTCGTTGATGTGCCCTTAGAGTATATAAAGTTTACCTAAGATTTTTAAACGGTGACTGTTAATATCGGGTTAAGAAGCATATAAATTGTTGTAATCTTGAAGCTTGTTCGCTGGGTGATCCTTCTATTTTTATTCCTCACAAACTAATTTCACACAAATGAGTCTTGTCATGACTATCTAAGCTTATCATTTTGCTACTTTATGTCTCCACAATTACCTTCATTTGCATTTGCATATTGGTGACTGTTTCATCAATTGCTGAACTTCTAAAACAACACATTAATTTGATAAGTGATGGTCTCATTGATGATTTACAGCTGGAAACATGGTTTGCTCTTGGGGACGAGGAGAGGATGGTCAGTTAGGCCATGGAGATGCTGAGGATCGACTTTCTCCAACTTTATTGGGTGCGCTTGACGGCCATGAAATAGTATCTATTACTTGTGGAGCTGATCATACAACTGCTTACTCTGAGTCACGTATGGAAGTTTATAGTTGGGGATGGTTTGTTTTCTGTCTCTTAATTATCTTTTCTGGGAGTTCAAATTTTAGTTGTGGACACTTCTTGTTGTGCATGTTGGGCTTTACTTAATAGGAGATTAATTGTTCACTGTATTTACCCAAAAATTCCAATTTTTTTTTCCCTATTTGTGTAATCGAAAGCATGTTTACATTTTGTGAGAATTTTATGTCATCCATTTTGTCTGTCACTATCATTTAATTAATGCAAAGGTTTGACTGGGGCCCATCATTATTGGCATCTATCTGATAATCATAATCATGTACATTTTTAACATTTTTGGTTAGTTTGCATGTAACTTTTAATAATGATCTGAAAATGTGTGAGTGCATATACCGTTTTTACTGAAGAAACTCAAAAACTTTCAAGAAGTATATAAAGAGGAATTAGAAAATTCTTTCTTATTCATCTTGATCCTTTTATTTTTTTTTCTTGCCTTCTTGTGACTGATGTTAATCAATTTACATGGATAAGAACAGTATCATGATCTCTGTTGTTTTCTAAGTTTTGTTATCTTCTTGATTTCATCTAATCTGAAACTGGGATATACGTATATCCTAAATTTAGTAATATGGTTAATCAGTTCAACAGAAAAGAAAGTATTGGTCCCATAGGTCTCGGAGAAAGTTTTGATACTTTATAAAATCGCTCTATGTCACGTAGCACAGCATTATGCTTTGGCTGTTACTAAAGCAGAGACTTATAGAAGCCTTCAACCACATTAATTGAAGTTCTTTTTTCTAAATGATAATACAAACAAATCAATTGAAGTTTCTTCTTCTAAATGATGATACGAACAGTTAAGACACTGTGGGAGCACAAGAATGGAGTTTTATTGGTGGCTTTAGTGCAGAACAGGGAGGATGGCTGCAGAAATAATAGATGGCAGCAAGTCAAAAGCATTTCTGTGGATGGCAATACAAAAGTGAAATTTTTGGGGGATTTTCCTGTGATCATCTTGATGGGTATCTTTGACATGGTATAATGATGGTGATGTGACCTTTGAGTAAAGCACAATTAGTCATAGTAATTTCTTGTTAGTGGCTTACCGACTTAGAATCACTATGCAACCGATGCCAAAATTCTGGATAAGGTAACCACCAAAGATAGGAAGTTAGAGAAGGCGGGCTTACACCCAGTCTTTTTCCAAGCTTTTAGATGAGAAAGAAAAAAACTACAGTGGAAAAAGGTCTTTCCTCTGAGAATAACTGTATGTTCTGGTAACTTCTGTCAGAGTATATACAACCCTTGCCTTTTGACTGATTAACTAGTGACACAAGGGCCTATAATTTTTTATCAATATGATGCAGGTCTGTTACATTGTTACTCTGTCACTTGTCAGCAAATCATCAAAATATTTCTTTATAAATCAAATGGCAGTAAATTAGATGTTTTATGTCATTTTGTCTAGTGTCTGCTTGAGCAATTTTTTTTTCATGTCAGTATCTGCTTGGCAAGTTGATTCGTTCTAATTTTTCTATATATTATAAGCAATTATAGTCTTTTACAAAATTTTCAGGGGTGACTTTGGGAGGTTGGGTCATGGAAATTCTAGTGACTTGTTCACTCCTCAGCCAATCAGAGCATTAGGTGGTCTGAGGATAAAGCAAATTGCTTGTGGGGACAGCCACTGTTTAGCTGTGACAGTGGGAGGAGAAGTGCAGAGGTTAGGAGTTTTTTTAAAACTTCCACCCCTTCTTTCCGTAATTGATTGATTTTGGTTTTAATTTAATCAATTGAGTGAAGCTTGTGCAATGGTTTGACTTTCAAGTGGTTGACTCAATATATTTGGTTCTTGATTTTGTTATAGTCTCATTTATATTTTCTCTTCTTGAGTATACTGTGACATTATGTTGTTGTTTGGCAGAGTGTTTATACATTAGATTTTTATGCTTCTAGAATCTTATTGGTATTTCTTCTATATCTGGTTGACATATTTTGATGCTACTATGTGGATTCCAAACTAAAGGAAATGATGATCTGTTGATTTGACTTTTGTTGATTGGAAATGCTCAAGTTTCAAAGATTTGATGGGGTGGTGGCAATGGTTGAGGCTTTGATAATAAAGGTATCAGCTGTGGCAAAGACCTGACTCTCAGCTGTGGAGATAATTCTTTCAGATTTCTCATTTAATTTCAGAATTCCTATTTCACAACCAAATGAAGTCTCAGTTTTAAATTTCCTTAGTGCCTCTCCCCTAAAACACAGCCATGGCTGTATTTCCCTTTTTTGAATGTAAACATGAATAATTTCCTGGCTTGGTCTGAAGTGTATCATGGATTTTGTGTTCGTATATACTCCATGTGGTTGAAGTAAACGAGAGGGAAAAATGAAAAGTGAAGATTACAGTCGCATTACTATTGTGATTGTGAAATCTCAACTTTGTTTTTTTGTTACCTCTAGAACTAGCATATTCAGTTTCCCCCAACAATCTCCCCACACAATATTCATATATCGTATTAAAAAATACTGCATTATTTGAAGAGTGGATGTTTATCAGAAATAAGGTGCTATTGGTTTCTATTGTTGATTGGTTGAATGTGTGTATCGAGTTGCCATTGTGTTAGATAATGTTTCAGTTATTTCTTTTACCTTCTTGTGAAAACCATGATTGTGCCAACTTTTGTTTTAGGTGTAGTGATTTCCTCATTTCTGCATGGTCAATTTAACAAAATGGTACTTTATAATTATGCCGCTCTTGAAATTGGCTTACATGTTGGAGGCCAACCTATTATGAGTAGGAAACTGAAATTGCTGTATTGTACCCTTTGACTAAATTGATTTTGCATGTAATATATATTCAATTTATGTCGATTAAATTTTAGTGTCAGGTAAATATTTATTGCAACCACATGATGCATTTACTGTATGTCTACAGAAATGATGCTGTTTGTTATAAGATTTTTCCAGTCACTATGATTTATTGTGCTTGTGAGACCAACCAAGAAATAACTTGAGAATTTACTTAACTGATTAAGTTTCTGTCCTCTATCAAAGCTGGGGGCGGAATCAAAATGGTCAACTTGGTCTTGGCACCACAGAAGATGCCCTTGTGCCTCAAAAAATTCAAGCATTTGAGGTAATTCCCACTGTTTTGTTCATTTTAGAAATAGTCATGTAGATTCGCTGCATGTCCTTTAATTTCTTATCTCTGATAAATATCCAATTCTCTTGTTGGTGCAGAGAAATAATAGTGTTTAAAATCATAAATTGACAATACATTCATTTTATATCATTTTTCCAAACATTAACTAGCACTATTTATATTTATAAGCATGAAATTAATTTTTTTGATATGGAGAAAACAGTAGTTTGTATAACTCATAAAATGACTATACATAAGTGTATAGCTTGAATGCTTCATTCCCTAATTTTATTAACATTGCCCTATCACTGAAACCAATTATTAATCAACTGGGAAAGAGAAATGATAACTCATCCCCCTAGATGCTGGCTGAGTAATGTCAAGCATAGGTCTATGAGTCAAGAAAAATCAACCTGAGGCATGATGCCGTTTCCATCATGAAACATTATTATTTAAGTGACCATAGGGTAACTTTGTTGAAATAAGTTATGTACTTAAATTTCATGTCTTTTGTAGGGTGTACCTATCAAAATGGTTGCTGCTGGTGCTGAACATTCTGGGGCTGTTGCAGAGGATGGAGAGCTCTATGGATGGGGTTGGGGCCGTTATGGAAACTTGGGTTTAGGTGATAGAAATGATCGCCTAGTGCCTGAGAAAGTCTCTAATGTCCATGTATGTCCACAAACTGGTGTCTTTTATTTGATTTTAGTAATTTTAAATAATTTGAAGCAGCTATTAAAGTCTAGCAATGCATTAACCATTACGCAATGACTGACTATGACATTTTGCTTCTTTGAGTTCACCGTGATATTTCAGTTTCATTCATTGCAAATGCTAGTGCAATTTTACTGTCTCCATTTGGAATTAGGACTCTAGCTTCATGCCTTGATGACTAAGCATACTTGATGGACTTTCTAAGAAAGCAACTTTATAAATTTTCTTATGCTTGAGCTAAATATAATCAATAGTCGAGATAAACATTTACAAAGGAACCATATATCTGGTTGATCCAGTTTCATCCCAGATTTGTCGAGTTCAAAAATATTGTTTGTTTATAATTCTTTGATATCCTCATCATACTTGGTAAATTCTTACTGAAAGAATATTGAATTGTTGTTTCAATCCATACTTCACCATTTGTTACTCATGTTTTCTCAAAAGATCAAGTTGTAATTACTCCAAGTTGCAGGGAGAAAAGATGACTATGGTTGCTTGTGGATGGCGACACTCCATATCTGTTTCTTCTTCAGGTGGGTTATACACTTATGGATGGAGCAAATATGGTCAACTAGGCCATGGGGATTTTAAGGATCATCTTGTTCCTCACAAACTGGAAGCATTGTGTGGCAAATTTATTTCTCAGGTGATGTTTTAGCCTTATATAATATGTCTTTGTGGATTAGTCATTACAGTGTAAGCATGTTAGATTTAGGATCCAAATTCCTTTCTTTCTGAAAATCACTGGTAAAAGTATACAAAATGTAATCTGCCTCGGGAACGTGAAACTTGAGCCAATTGGATTTTGTGTTTTATTGGGATTTTTCTTTTAGCTGAATCCTAAATGTTTGAGAAACCACAAATCCCAAAGGCTTAAACTAATAGGTAGATGCTTGACAATCATATTATGAGTGCTAACACATTTGTTCCCATGCAAGGCCAGGTGTAATCAATAGGCCAGTATTGTGGATTGCACACAAACACAAGAAAAATTTGCAAAGAATTTAATTAACTTTGAAGGGGAATTCCATTATAAGATTTCCTGGCAAACTAACTCCAATACCATGTCAAGTAACTTCTCATTCTAAAATTTTAAGACAATAGGCTATAGTTCAACAATAATATTTGAAGCTCTTACACTGAAAATCAAATGGCTGTATTCCACTAATAATAATAATATTTTAAGCGCTTATACTGAAAATCACATGGATGTATTCCCCTAATCAAAGAGAAAATTGTGGTGTTCTCTTTCACTGATACAGACTACGACAATCATTCGGTGGCTGTGTTGTTTTATTTAAGTGGAAATTGGGCTTTCTGCTCCATTGCTCCTTTATCTTGTTTCATGTACTTCATAGATATTAAATCCCATAAAAGGGCATATGTATGTCAACAAAGAAATTGTTATTTTATTTATGTCTTATCAGCTTTATTGCGCTTCGATTTTTCTTGGCCTGAACTTTTGCAGATCTCTGGTGGTTGGAGACACACTATGGCCCTCACTTCTGACGGAAAACTTTATGGCTGGGGATGGAATAAGGTTATACACCTTGAACACATTTCCCTTAAATTCATCCACTCCCCCAGTTTTTCAAACACATATATCCTACTGTACATAATTTTACTACTTGTCACTGGAAATGTACATCATTCCAACTTTCATTTTCTCCTTTTACTGCTGAATTTTCACTTTGCTTTGTCTGAATATAGGTGTTACTAATTTTTCCAAATGGATTGACTCAGCAGTTGCTCTTTTTTCTTTACAGTTTGGACAGGTTGGAGTTGGGGACAATGTCGATCATTGCTCTCCGGTGCAAGTCAAATTTCCTCATGACCAGGCACATTCTTGTTCCTGTAGTTCCTGAAAATTGCTTAAAATAGCCCATGACATTGATATTCAGTTCCATAGCATTTCCTCCTTTAAACGCATCTGACGGGGTATTTTTTTCTTTTTTTTTCTCTTGGAAATAGCCATCTCAGTCTGATTTTTTGGTGTCATGCTCTGTTTTGCAATTGGCAGAAAGTAGTTCAGATTTCATGTGGTTGGAGACATACGCTTGCTGTTACAGACAGACAAAATGTATTCTCGTGGGGAAGAGGTACAAATGGGCAGCTTGGGCATGGAGATTCTGCTGACAGGTAATTGTTTTTACATCTGGTTTAATATTTACCTGTGTGTTTATTGCTTGAGTTATTATCATTTTGGAGTCATGTATGAATGATTATTAAAAAGAGTCAAGACCATTTTGTTGATTGATTGTAGATTGCGTGGTATCTCATTCTGTCAAATGCATTGAGAGGCATGATACAATCTGTGTTGTTTTCCAAATGCCATGGTTATGTTATCTCAGCTTGTAAAGTGAGATGATGTCATCTGCCAATTGGTTAATATATATCCATTCAAAAACTAGACGCAAACAAAAAGGTAGGTTGAATTTTGTGTATTTCCACTTCTTCTTTTGTATAGCATTAATGCATGCACAAGTTGGGTACACTAGGCAGATTAAGGCCAAGTGAAGATCATATGATGCATTAATATGGACAGTCCAGAGGCAGCTAAATGTAGGTTTGGGATGGTTTTGCATTTTACTGAACTTTAAAAGCACAACAGTTAAAGTCTTTGGTAAATGCTGACTTTCACTTTGCAGCTAATGTGTACCACTCACCCTTTCACTTAATACCAAGCTAGTAATCCCATCTCACAACAATTGTGGATTAAGAGTCACGACATCTGAATTGCAGGCATACCTATATGACTTTACATTGCTAAAGGCAACAAATGGCAATGAGAAGTCTTCTTTGCCAAAGAAAATTAATAATCAATGACAGCATGCTGGCTACAGTTAATTAATAATATAATAGATCCACTGCAGCCATAAACTTCTCCTACTACGTTGAAATGGAAGATTTACCTATTCTAAGCAGTTCAGGCCACTGCTAGCCTGTTAGGCATAGAATTTTGAAGTTTGAAGTCAACCAATTAAAAGTTTCTTCTGTAATTAGTAAGTTATAATCAGATTCAAAGGTTAATAGTAATTTATCAATTCCAAAACATATATACTTTGTTAAGTCAAAAACCAAGTGTTCTCCAATATTGTTCCTATTTATTTTATATTTTACGACCAACAATGTTTATTTGGCATCTCAAAGGACTATTCCAAAGATTATAGAGCCATTGAGTTTGGATGGATCAAGTGGACAACATATAGAATCCTCGAAGTATGATCCGTCATCAGGTAACATGTCATACTTGTTAACTTTTTTGTCCTCAGGAGTAAATTTTTCTTCTTTTTGCTTTTTTCTTTTTCGTTCTTCTTCATTGCTCTTTGATTCACCTTGCTCAGGGAAAACTTGGGTCTCACCCTCTGAGAGATATGCAGTTGTTCCTGATGATACAGTAAGTGGTTGCTTCCAAAATCCTGTCTCATTCTGAAAATGTTGTACTATTGTAGTTATTTGCCATAATAACTATCTCCCCATCCATGCACGAGCATACAGTAAGTGGTTGCTTCAAAAAAATGAATGTTAAGTCGGGTAAATATTGACAATGTTTCTGCAGGTCCCGGGGCAAAGCAATGATTCAGAAAGGGGTAAGGGCAGTGATGTAAACGTCCCCGAGACTGATGCCAAGCGAATACGTACTTAATGTCCGTGACTTCCATGCATCCGGAACCAAATGTCCAGACCATTTGAGCTTCCAGCAACGGTCTATATGAAGCAGGAAATGCCATTGCTTGCTGGCACCTTTTTATGTCTTCATGGTTTGTAAATTGGAAGCTTTTCCCTTGGAAAGTGATGGAAACTTTTTTTTTGTTGAATGCGAATTTGGGATGTACTTAACCCAATATATTAAAGCCCACTGGAAGTGTTATTGTATGTTATTACCATATTTTCAGTGTTTCCCTTGACATATCTCTTGGGCTATGACATATTAGTCCCGGATTTTTAGAGAAACAACTAATAACGATGCAGTTTGCAGACGCTTCTCAAGCGGGTGTCATTCCAATTTCTAAGTGGGAGAAGATTTTGGAACAATGGCAAACCAAGAATGTAAATGTGTGTGAACATTAACTTAAAATAGCAAATTACATGCACTAATCATACACTTTTTGTTCATAGCTTCATGCAAGTGAGAATGAGTTCAAGAAAATGACGTGACAAGGCCTGTAAATCCACGGACTAAAAAGAACGGTTTTCGTTTCATGGCTGCAGAGGGACTTGGTTGGTGGTGATGATGACGAAAGTATGACAGACATCACAAAACGTCAATGGCCAGAAAAACAAATTGATTAATTGCTGTAAGGGGGCCATGTTCATTTAACAGTTTCATTTGCAATAAGGGATTAACCAGAGATTTCAGTAACATTTGAACCTGGCTGATATTTTTTAGACGAGAATATAAATTTTAAAAAAAATAATCATGCAAATAACATACAAAATTTTAAAAAGTCATTTTAAATGACAAGTCATATGCTGTTTTATTGACCCGCCTACACTTTCCTCTTCTATGACCTTGTTTCTAGCACCATAGACATCGTTTATTGCTACTGTGAGCAAAATTAATGCTGTTTAAGGGAAAATTCCAAGATGATGGTATGATACAGTGTCACTATTTATGTCTCCTATGATATGTCATTGTTTAAGACCTACTAAGATGTTATTAATGGATATGAGATACAAATGAACAATAAAGTACACTCCAAAGTTATTGGCAAATGGAATGCAGAGCTTGTTTTCACTTCTAGAAAGAAAATTATTTTAGTAAATGTACTTTATTTTCCTTATATGAATAAGAATTTAATTAGCGGGAATTTTTGATAAAATTTAAAATTAAAATTTCATGTATGAATTAGATAAATTAATTTTATCTTAAAATAATACTATTATTAAAAAAGACTTTTTTAACGAGAGAATGATTAAATTTTATATCGTTGATAAAAATATTTTTTTTCTTAGATGCTCGACTCTGTTTGTTTGCACGATTAGTATATATTGATATTTTTACTATGGAAAAAAATGATTAATTGCCGTTTAATTGATTATAATGCTAATAAATTTAGAAAATGTGAAATTTATGTTAAATTTAAAATGGTTAGGAAACCTTTTATTTATGAGGCCATTAATGTATTTAAATATTATAAAGCAGAAGTAGATAATCAATTCGGCAGAACCAAAAAAGGTGGCACACCGGTATATTATGTAGATGACATGCACAATAAGTTTCTCCTTGTTTGCTGGGGAAGCTAGCTTTGTAATCAGTAGAATATTCTTGAGCGTAACAGTCTGGCTGTTAGAATCAAAAGAGCAACTGCATTAGGGCTTGAATGGGTTCCAAATCACACAAGAAAAATGGTACCTTAAATTTATCTCTTTCTGTAATTTTTTTCTTTTACCTTGCGGATATTTGGATAAGTATATACCCTGGTAGACTTATAAAGACAGCTCAATGCTTGCCCCGTTATTCATTATTGACTCCAACCTTCAAATTCTGTCTCCCACCACCAACCACTTTTGGTGGAAAGTTTGGCAAATCTCACCTCGTGACTGTAACTGTATCATTATAATTGTTTGTATATCAAATCATACATTATTATGCATCTGAATTGGTAGTTTGTCTGTGGACCATTTTGACAGAAGATTCTGAAATAGTCATCTCTATTTTGTACGAATCGTCTCAAGCCATTCATCGATAAATTTTGGGTTCCTAACTTCAAGACCAATCGCTTTCCTTTTGATATTCCAGCACGGTGTGTGTATAAATTTATTCTCTATCCAAAGGGTTGGTTCTTGTCAGTCAGTCAGTCAATCGGATGGCCAGGATTTAATCATGATTTGGATGTTTCTTTTCTCCCTCATGATTACTGAAAAGAATTATTAATCAAAGAAATTCAAAAGCACTTTTGGTGGTTCTCAGACGATGCATTTTTTTTTCCTTTTTAATATGTTATCGTTTTGTTTAGTATATTAAATTTCTTTTTCTTGTGTACCATCCAAAATGCTACGTTGCAAGTGCAAGCCAAACAGTATGAAAAATTGCTGCTTGTTTTAGATTCCATTGATTCTGCTTTTTATTGAGTTATTATGTCTGCTTTTTTACCGGCCGGGTTTGGGAGAAAAGCGTTTTTGGGCGGGGGGATAACCAAAGAATATAATGCTCTTTGCGTGGCTATATTTATTTTTAAAAAAATTTTAAGTAAAATAATCTAATTATATGAATATAAATAATATGATAAAAAATATTTAATTAATAAAAATAAATTTATTTATTTATTAATAATGAATGAAAAAAAAATAAATCTTATTTTTAGGTAAATTTTTAATTTTTTTTATCTGTTAACGATGAATAAATTTTTTTATTTTTATTAATTGGATAATTTTATTACATCATTTATACGATCATATCACCTAAATTTTTTTCTTTATTTTATCTGTTAATTTTTTAAATAGTTGTAAGTGTGTGGGCTGTCAAAATTAGATTTTTAAATCATCATCTTAAAATAATAATAATAATAATAAATGATAAGACGCGATATTCATTACTAAAAAATATGAAATTGAAATAAAATATTTATTTCATCAAAATAAGAAAAAAATTTGTTTTTAAACAATAAATTTGAAAATAATTCTCATTTTAAAAAGAAATTTAATTAGTTTTTAATTATATTTTTTTTTCAAAATGAAGTTAGGACTAATTTAATAATATCTTAACTTAATTTAAAAATAATCACGGTTTGCTATTATTTGTTTATTAAGATAATTACAAAAATATATCAAAGGCTAGTTTGTAATTGTAATTGTTGTGGATTATATGTTATTGCTGTGTTAAATAACAATCATATGTGAAGAGAATTATCAAAGTGTTTGGTGATTTAAAAAAAGACTAAAAGTAAATCTTATTCAAAGTTTTAATTATTTTATTTTATTTGTTTTTATAATTAGAGTAGGAATTCAATATATATATATATATATATATATATTATATGTTGGAGGATAAAACTGTAACCCTTACATTCATAACTTACAAATCGTCACCTCTCTTTGATTCCGAAAACAAACAACTGTTGCTGTTGAGCGATTACAAATCAAACCATCGCAAATACTAAAAATGAAATAAAGCCACACCAAATTAACGCCACCCCTTTCAATCAAATCAATCCTTGTGCTTTTGCCTTCAGCTTTCGTAGAATTGATCAGTAGCTTGTCTTGAATGGCTTGTAAACCTCAAGATCAAGTATTACACCAGCAATTGAACTAGCTCCAGCCACAATTGACAGTACAAGGCAAGCCATGCTCAGCATTTGCAGACATATCCATCTTGTGCTCCACTTTGGTATCTTCTTCTGTGCAATGTACATCTCCACTGGAAAATACACTGTTAAAGGCCAAAACCCGAGTGCTCCGAGAATTCCCACGACGTCGTTGAAGAAGGGAAGCAACATAGATATGACTGTGGTTAGGATCACGAAACAAGTCCTCCAAACTAATCTGAAGAGGTTAAGTTTATACGGGCGCAGGCCTGGAACTGGGATTTTGAATTCCTTGGAGAGGAAGTAACTATCAGGCCATCTTTCAGCTACTTGCTTCTCGACAAAGGCGAAAATAGGCTGGCAAAATACTTGATATGCTCCAACAAGGTGGATTACTATGGCAGCATTTGCAACATCAAGAAGCCAAAATGGATTGTAGAAGCCAAAACCAGTGAGGAGATTTCCAGGAGCAAAGTCACCAAAAGCAGCGTATCCCATGGATCCACATAGCATATAGAAAGCAGTTGTTACAGCAATGCTTATTTTTGCTGCTTTCTTCATTGTCTTTGATTCTGCTGGTGGCGATTTGACCGTGTCCTGTATCAAAAACAAGTTTAGAAGATTATTAATTGTTTTCAAGATTGAAAGCTTTCAATCCTTCTCACAGAAAAATATTTACCTGAATTTCGATAAGGATGACTGAATATGAGTATGCAAAAGCTATATCACCAAGAGCTTGGAAACTTCTCCATATCTTTTTGGTTTGCGTTACCGTTCCAATGCTTATTCCAGTCAAACTTCCCTTAAAACCTCCATTTGCTAATCAAACAAAAGCCAAGTTCAGCTTACAGACAGTTTAATCAAGTTCGTTCGTTCAGTAGGTATGAGAGCATTTAATTTTCCGTACCTATAACTTGGACAATGCCAAGGGCAAGACTGATGGCAGAGTAAGTAAAAGACATGACAGCAGCCACAATGGAGAGCCACCAAATTTGATCAAAATCTGGGATTTGAGAAAGAAAAATTTCCATGATACCAAACAAGATCATGTATGGATTGCTCGACATGTGACATGGATTCTTTCCTCCACTCTCATGGAAACAATTAGACCTTTTGATTGCCCTACCAAACCAAAAAACATAAACCAAATTAATCATATATCAGAAAAAGATTCAACTAGCAAAGCTTGTATGAATGTTTCAACACTCACATCATGCTTATAGATGCTGCAATTGTGTATCCAATGGCAATACCAAAAAGATTCAAATACTGAATCCATCCACATGCCTTCACTTTTGCTCCACCTGACAAAGAAAACATCAGAGATTATTAACGTAAATGCTGTCATCTATGATTTCAAAGCTGATCATAATTTGGCTAATATGTACCAAGAATGGAGCGAACGGCGTCCATATACGTATAGTTTCTTTTGCCGGAAAGGGGGTCGCCGGTACGGTAGCAATCAGTGAGCAGAGAAGAAGTGTAGTAAGTGACAAACGAGAACAAGAACATGACAGAAGGGCCTGCAACCCAACCAAGCTGAGCTATGGCCCAGCCCAGAGACAGAACTCCGGATCCAATCACAGCGGTTATTATGTGAGCACTTGCGGTCCAAATAGTGCCTGAGTTCACGTACAAGAAGGAAAACAAAGGGAGTGAAAACTCGACTCCAAAAATAAGCAAAAAAAAACGAAGGGAGGGAAATGTGGGTACCAGTTCTCTTGAGACGGCCGTCATCATCGAAGCATTTGGAGGGGTTTTGAGAAGGGACATCAATGGAGATGTCAAAGACTTGGTGGTGGGAGTGGCGGGCAGCGTTCTCACCCATCTGACAATTAGAGAAAGAAGAAAATGATGGGAAATAAGCTTTGTTTTGCTACGCAGAACGACGGTAACTGAAATTAACTTATTTGTCTACCTAAAACCGAACAGAACAAAACAGAACACGCAGAAAAGCAGCGAGAGAGATAGAGAGAGAGGCAACAGTGAGAAGCTATGAAGTAAAAGAGATAAGGAAATGAGGTATTTATCGAGGGATGGCGAGAAGGAAACCAAACGACCCCAAGTGAGTTGAAGACTGGTAATTAATAATAAGACTAGATATTTGAGGACAGCAAACCCAAAAGCACTTCTTCATACAACCCAGAAGCACTTTGAGAATTGGTCAGTCAACTTCCTCTCCACCATTCTCAATAATTGGTCTTTCTCACTTAGTAACCCTTTTTAAGATCGGGCTCCGCCCTTGAATTTAATATGGACTAGGGTCTTCCCTCCCGTTCTTTGCATTGTTGTTTTTCAAGTATCTACTAATATGTAATAAACTAACAATGAAAAAACTCAGATGATAAATTGATAATATATATATATATATAAGATTCAAGCAATACTGTATTTACTCTAGCTGAATAAACTAACAAAAAAAAACATTCAAGTAAATGAACCCAAATTTACAGTCGGACTTCAGTACTTGATAAGGACTTGGGAAATTGTGGGATTAATTACTACATCAACACTGGGAAATTGTGGGATTAATTACTCCATCAACATGACCGAATTCGTGCATGAGCAGCTTCATCACCAAGCCTATGGGGCTGCTGATAACAAAGACATATATTTACTTAACAACTCACACTAACAAACAAAATGAAAGTGCAACTAACTAATCTAAACATGTTTAATTAATTAACTAAATGCTAAGAAAGCATTACATTACGGAAGTGATTACATATAAAAAAACAAACACACACACACAGTTTGTCAATGCACGTAAGAACCAAAAAGAAAGTCATGATTTCATACCTGCATTATTAGTTTGTCCTCTCTTCTTCTGCCTCAAACTTGTATATACAAAGAGCGAAAGAGAAAGGGAGAAATAATTGCTGCAATTTGTTTGGTAAGTTCACTCGAGTTTATATATGATACCCAGAGAGTGAAAACTTCAAATTATTTTAATTCATTTATTGATTAAATATAATTTGATTATATATGTGATAACTAAAGGCGATGAAACTTTGGTTTTGCTTTCTAACGTGTAATAGCTCTCCTCCGTCCTTACTGAAAGGAGAAGAAGAATTTATGCTTTCTTCCTCCTCCCTAGCTTTTGCATTCTTTTACATAAATCAATGGTGGCTTGTCTTTCATTTTTGCCACTAAGAGAATTATTAACAATATTAAGGAGCCATGAATTGACTTAATTTTAATTGAAAATGTATTATTATATAAATATTTAAGCAAATGTGGTTTGTTAGTCCCCTCTCCTTGCTAGACTTGTTTGGATTATATGACTTGAAAACATATATCACAATTTGTTTTTATGGTATAATCCATGTAGTCATTATGTATGGAGATTCTCATACTAATATAGAAATATAATCTCGTTGATATTATACTCGTATGTATCCTTGTAAGGGTATTATTTTAAGAGATTTTATCAATTAAATTAGTTAGTATTAAATGATTAACATACATTTTAAAATGATTACATTTGAATCATTTCTCCTGCCCGTTTGCTTTCTGGGAATTTTTTTTTATGCAAATTTTCCAACAAAACCGAATTGGGTTGGCAGCAAACTTGGTAACCTCCAAGAAGGTGGATTACCACAGCAATGTTTGCAATATCTAGTAGCCAAAATGGATTACAGAAGCCAAAACCAGCGAGGAGATTTCCAGGAGCCAAGTCTCCAGCTTCTGCATGTCCCATGTTGTTGCTTCTTATTAGTGTTATGCCTATTAGGTTGGGCTTTTCCATTGTTGTTGCTTCTAATGGTGGTGTGGACTCGATTGTGTCCTATCAAATAAATTATGTTAGGTTCCATTCCATAAGCAAACTAATTGTTTCTATGTTTTTATAGATATAATTTTGGCTCAAATAAAATTATTGTTGCCAATGAGTAGGTATTAAAATATTTGTGTAGTTAGGCTTCATTATACAAGGATTATTATGTGATGATTTCTAAAAGTTGGGATGTTATGTACTATGACATAATACATGAGTTGACAATATGATAAATTAAGTTCTTCATTGAAATTGTGATGTTTTCATGTTATTTTAAAATTATACGAGTAAAATAATTTGTAAACTTTAATTTTCAAAAAATACCATTTATTTTTTTTAATTTATATTTGATAATAAGAGATTTCACAAATAAAAATTTCTAACTATCTTTTACACAAATAATTAAAATTTTATTATGTTATTTTATAAAAATATTTGTATCACTAGTATTATTATATATTTATAAAAAAATTAAAAATAATTAACGTAAAATTTAAAATAATTAATATAAATATTAAAATATAAGACATAAAAATTAAAAATATATATATATATATAAAACTTAAAATTTATAATAAAAAATGTAAACATTAAAAATTTTAAATATAAAGAAATGAGATTGATACATAAAAGCAATTCCATATTTTACGTATAATGACTTCAATCTTTGACATAAACTTTGACGATAAAATCATATTATTTCAATCTTAGACATATACCCGACTATAAACTATCTATTCAATTTAACAGTAACCTGAAATTTAACACTGGGACTTGAAACATTGAATAAGTTTCTAACTTAAAACTTGAATCAATACTCTTTGGTATGGTACTCAACCCAGTGAAAAATGATGATAGAATTCATGGGGATGGGAAGGTGGAGATTGATAATATGTTTACCAGTACGTTTGGAACGGCCATCATCATCAAAATATTTGGAGTCAACCTTTGCGAGAAAGAAGCATATTATTACCAACTCAGATTACCACCTTCATTTTTCAATACATTATGACAATATACATACACGTGCGCGCGCGCACGCATAATATATATATAGACACACACACTCAAGTTTTTGATAAAACAAAAAAAAACATATTTTAATCGCTTGTTCCAAATAATCTTTCAAGTTTGTAAGACAATAACAAGAACTTATTCTATACAAACTATCAAAGTGTGTACTCATAACAAATATATGACAAACTTTCTTTTTTAAAAAAAGAAAAATTGCTTGTTCTTTGGACTTGAAATACATGTTATCAAGAGCATGCATGCACTTACCTGCAGCATGTCCTCTCGGCTGTCTTTCTTAAAATTGAACTCAGTACAGACCAGCTTAGAGAATCAAAATTTTATGGGCAGATTGGATGTAAATTTGGTATATACATGCACGGAGTCTTCCTTCCCTTCGCTAGAATTCATATATAAAATGGAAGAATAAGGCTCTATAATCCCCCAGGAGGCAATGGTAAAACTGATGACGATGACAAAACAACGAGGATAGTCGGACGGTAATATCGTTGGCATCTTTGATTTCAATGATCTAAAGATCTGGAAGAACAAATTCTGTAATCATTATTACTAATTTAATATATAAGTTGATCGCATCGTACCTGTTTACTTTTTCAAACTATAAAATGCATCAAGAACTAGTTCTCTAGTGAAAAGCCTTTGAGAAAATTCTACATAATTCCCCAGGCTTCAACATACACTTTCACTTGAAAAGTAATGTTTATCATTCGCACTTTACATCTAGTGATTCTGTTGCGCAACAGTGACTTGAAAACCACTAACACTACAATCAACCATACCCTAAAGCTAAGAATTGCATTACTGACTGATATAGTTTCCTAGTCACAATTTCAATTAAAGGAACAAATATTCGTATGGATTGTACAATAATTCACCAATAAAATTGTACATGGAAGCACATCTCTTTGTACTCAAATTTCTCCTCGTCTGAATGCGGAAACATCAGTTCTTCCTTCCTCTTAACAACAAGATCCTAGCCATGACATCGAAGATTTTTCTTTCCTCTACCATATATAAAATCGAGATGTAAGAAAATTAGATAGCTTTTACAAAATTTTAATTGTCCAATCATCTGAGATCCCGACACCAGGTTTTCGGATGGTTAAAACAGAAGGGCCTCGCCCCCCTTGAAGCAGAATTGGCCCAAGCTCAATCTCAGCCTTCTGGTTAGATGGTTCAATTAGAGCACCCTTTGACCCACGATGTCCGAGCAGAATAATCCTCTCAATAATGCAATCCAATGAAAATCTGGTTTCGCCAGTGGCAGGTGGAGCCATGTTTATAGATGTAAGCTGGCCATTGGAGAATACAAATCGACGATGGATAAAGGCCCCTTGCAGAAAGTCAAAACTTTTGCCATCATCAATATATAGTTCGCCTTCAGCAACCTGAGAACTGTTTAGAGCTACCACCTACAAGGAAGGGTAGATGTTAACAACATATAATTGCATTAAAACATGAATAGTTCACAATAATTGTCATTAGCATATTTGGTCATAAAAAGTCATAGGCCAGCAAAATGTGACCTGGCATGGGTGCTGCAATGATTATTAAGAAAACATAACTAGTCTGCATGTAACTTAATGCATTTCCAAAATTCTAAAAGATAATGTTCAAACAAGGACATTACCACAATGTTTGCACATCCTTTCAAGGACCATACTATCCCTAGATAATCTAGTCATCCATAAATAATAGACAACTATATTTCATACATCATAAATTACACTAATGATATCTCTCAGATTAACCTTGGCTAATGAAACACATGCGCACATCCACTCAAAAGATCTCCGACTACTAGTAGGTAGTAAGAATCTTCTTAAACACACAAAGTCTGAAACTAAGCGTACTCCTATCAAAAACTGACGTATGTATCCAATTTCATGAATATATTGAGGATGCATGACAATTATATGCAGAATTGATAAAGACATCTCCACATTCCGAGAAAGAAAGCAGATTTCAACCAGGTTAGTTACAGCACAGTGCAATTTCATAATTTTCCAAACAGCACGTTATGACCCAGAAAAATGAGAAAATGACTAATCAACACCTACACACATTCAAATTCCAAAAACACAAAGGAAAGGAGTTGAAAAAAATAGCATCAAAACAATTTAGAAAGAAAGGACTAATGTGAGGTTAAAGTGGATAAAGATGAGGTTTAAGAAACATAGCACATGCCAAGAAGAATCAAACTCGAATCAACTACGTACCAGGGTGTAAGGATCGTTAACCATCTGAGTGGAACTTCGACGGAACCGGTCTCTCCTAGGTATAATTGTTCCAGCCCTTTGGAAAGCAGGAACACTCTCTTCTGAAACCTTGAGCTTATGGCTAATGCCTCCCTTAGCTGCAGTTCCAGTTCTAATGTCATACCAAGATTCTTTCCCAGGCAAATATACTGTTGTATGTTTAGCTCGCTGGTCAAGAAACAAAAGAGTGCTTCAATTTGTACACTATAACAGGAGAAGAAACAAACAAAATAGATAAAAGGGGAGAGACGAGATCAAGAATAATCAATATGAATATTTTTGTACCTCCTTGAAGATTCCTTGCACCAAAAGAGCATTTCCAACCATGAAAGCCTCGTCATTTGTGTAAGTCATTTCATCAAATGGAAACTCCATCCATAATGGACGTATAACAGGAATACCAGTAGTATTTGCCTCTCTGAACATGGTGTAGAAGAATGGGAGCAACATGTAACGGACATGTATGGCTTCTCTTATAAGTTCTGTATTTCTCTCTCTGTAATAAAGTTAAGAAAATCAATACATGAGAAAAAACCTCCAAAGACTGGATTTAAAATTGATATGCAATACGATAAGATAGTAAATATAAGCTGTATCAACTTCATATATTCATAAGCATGGCCATTAGAGTTGGTATGCAGCAAATGCTACTATCAACATTTAAATTAACTACTCTTATCTTCGATTACTTTATAGTCAACTGAAACTGTATAAAAGGGTACAGTGCTTGCATATACATATATTAACAAAGCACCATAATGCCAGGAGTCCATGAAAATTAAATCAACCAGCAGGCTCCATAGAACGAGGCAACCGCCCAAAATTTAACATCTTCATACACTTTAATTATTCCAAAATATACTCTCCTCTCTTAACTTGAATTGGTGGTTAACCTCGTAGGCAGAGAAACACCTAGACAAACCAATAAGAAAAGAGGGGGAAAAAAAAAGAAAGAAAAAGGAGGCCACCCAGCTAATAGGAGTTGATAAAAGTCAATTTGTAGGAAGGACAAAATGGTGAACAGTACAGGGAAGCAAGCGTCAAGCCCACAAATCATCACAGCTATGTACTCTTCATTCATACTTTTCAATATTCAATCATATCCTTATCTTCAATTGAAACAACACCATTATGCCATTTAAATTTGCAGGGTCACACATGTAACCTGCATGCTGTTGGCCCCTTGTCCATGAAACACCTTCATACATCGCATTGAACCTCAGACGCAGATAACCTAAATATTTTTCATTCCTTTATCTTCCAAACAGAGTAAAACACAAAACATGAGTTCATTCAGAAGCTTTCCTAAAATTATAATGCATCACAGCGGGAAAAAACAAGGCCTGTGTTCTCACCCCCCACACACATATATATATAAAATCTGCGTTCACACACGCACATGCATATACATACATGCGTACGTACGTGTGTGTGTGGTGTGTGTGTGTGTGTGTGTGTGTGTGTGTGTGTGTGTGTGTGTGTGTGAGAGAGAGAGAGAGAGCAGATTGTACTAACAGAAGAGTCAGTAAAAAGACAATTCAGCAACTCATGCAATTGTTACCTTTTCTATGATGTCTAGAGACTGAAATGCAAATTTGGCCAAAAATTCTAAGCTGTAGCTTGTAAGATATATCATGTTAGCAGAAAATGGTTGCAATAAGAAATATAAACATGTCCTCAAAAAGAAAATATCTACATGAAATAAAAGAACAATGCAAAAGAATAAATAAATAACATAACAAAGAACTATATAAAATCCTACAACATTTTCGTAGTTTAAAGGTAGAATAAACAGCATGTCTTACCCAAATAGCCATGGTTCTCGTCTTTTAGTGTCCTGATGGGCATGTGCCCTAAAGAAAGGATAGTATGCACCAAGTTGATACCAGCGAACTAATAACTCAGTGTCTGGATTGCCAAAAAACCCACCCACATCCACACCTACAAAAACATATCCATTAGAACAATCCATACAAGAGGGGCCAAAACTTAAATCAATCATACAAAATAAATCTTACGCACCAGAGAATGACATCCCTGTTAGACCAAGTGTTAAAACCATTGGCACTGAAACCCTGAGGTGATCCCAATCAGCGGAGTTATCTCCTGTCCAAACTGCTCCATACCTTTGACTTCCTGCAAAGAAAGCTCTTGACAAAACAAAAGGCCTGTCCTTTCCATTTTCACGCTTCACAAGCCCATCAGATGTAGCCATATGGAAGTAGTAACCATAAGCATTGTGTAATTCTCGATGTTCAATGTGCCCAAGATGTAAAGCATCCCTTGGCATTGTCACCTGATTAATGTAAAAGGTTTGGTTAATCCCTGTTTCTCTCGGCTCTTTCTCCAAATCAGAACTTTATTAATTCAGCAATACAACTAGCTTTCCAACCGCTACTTCGTCACTTGCCACATAAGTGACATGGTATACACATACAAATAAACAACAATGCAACCATTTGCACATGTATGCACAGATACATGGCTTTACTTAATAAAATAAAATGAAAAACAAATCATAACTTTTCTAATGCTAAAATCAATTTACAAATTTTTTCATACTGTTTGGATACAACAGAAGAATGTTTATGAAGGATAAAAAATTGTATTATGTCTATAGGGAGAAGCTCAAACATTAGGCTCCTCTGTGAAGCTCTTTTCTAGGTCTCTTAAAAGGTTAAATTGTTGAAAATATCCTTACCTAATTCAATTTTTATCATCCCTCTCATACATAACCCTAAAAAACTTCTTGCAAGTAATTATAAAATTTTTCTAAGAGTTGTCCTTAGCAACCAACTTCTTGTTAAAAGATCTATTAGTATAAGTAATAGCTCTATAAGCTTTACTAGAAAAAGCCACACAAAGTGAACCCTAAAATCCTTGGTAGGGTTTTATTAGATATCTCCTGTGAATTTTGTGATAATTTTAATTTATGGCAAATTTTGTGAAAAGGCAAACTTACCTCCCTCTGACCATAAGTTAACTAAAACATAAGTATACCTCTTATTTGTTCTTTCTTTATAAATAAAACTCTAATTTACTTATTCTTGTTTAATTTTTACTGATTATTAGGTATACTTTCTAAGCAAACAAAATAATATTTTATTAAAAAATTCTTAATCATACATTGAGACATATCCATATTAATCAAAAACAGATTAATTTAAAATTATGTACTACTTCTATAAATATTCATAAATTATATTAAAAAAATAATTTTATTATATAAATATTCAAATGTGTTAATGAATACTAATATTGAAACATTCTAATTTTATTATTTAGAGTATTTTTATACCATAATAATTGTATATAAAATTTTAAAAATTTATATAAATTATTTTTAAAATAATATAATAATGTAATAATATATTTATTTTATTAAAAATTATAATATAAATTATTATCTCAAATAAAAAAATTAAAAAATTCTAAAAACTAAATAAAAAGAAGTAAATTAAAGTTTTATTTATGAAAAATAAATAAATTAGAAGTATTTGTTTATCTGGTAAGAGAAGAGGTAAGTATGCATTTTTGCAAAATTTATTATAAAATGAAATCATCACAAACCTCAAAGGAAATATTTAATAAAACCCTTGTTTTTGGTATTGTAGTAGGAAAACCTTCAAGTACTCTTAGAAACTTCTATTTTAAAAGCACAATTTGCTATTTATTGGTAAAAGAGCCATATTTCAAAAACTCTTAGGTCCTATCATTGCCATGTATGAATGGTTTTGCGTCCAAAAGTACACAACCAATTTAAACAAAATAAATTTCAATAAAAAAATTATTATTCTGACAAGATAAAGAAAATGTACAAGTATACATATAATTAACAATGACAATGAACATTCTAAACTCGCCTACCTCAAATAGCACAGTCCAAGATTCACAATACAATTAAATAGAATAGGTTATGTAAATGGATATTCGTTGGTTATTCCTTACTTGCAATCCATGAACTTTAGTATACCAATTATATAAAAGTTACCTATTTGCTATTCTTTCATCAAACAATTGTAATTGCTAGAATCTTAGTTGCCAGAGTTCAGTCCACAAAATTATTTTTGGTTACACTTTCAAATCCATCCACCAAATTATTTGAATTTTATCACACTGACAAATAGGCATATATCACATTTTTGGCCACCCGTGTATTACATTCTTCCAGATAAATATTTATTCCATAGATATACTTCATGGAGAAATATCAACAATAAGATACTTATTGTGCACACAGATAAATTTGTCCCAGACAGCCCTATAAAACAATTATAGAAATCTTTAGGTTTCAGAAATTCATCAAGAATAGCTTATGTTTAGTCAAATTCAATTGTTTCCAATCTTGCACTCATATTGGACAAAAAATTCTGCAACAAATGGTGCCTATGAATTATATTGCAATATTTGATAGAATAATAGCTCTAGCGCTTCCAAACAAGTTTCACAGGTTAACTTGTTTCAGCAAGTATATGCAAAAGGAACAAGGCAGAACCTAAATCAATCTAACATTCCATATAAGGGTCATGATGAAACCTAAATAGAGGAGATAAGTTTTTATGAACATTATAGTCTCACCTTATGCTTATAATCGAGCTCAAAAACTATTAAAAAAAAACTATCTCCATTGAAGACAATGCCTATTCAAAATTAGCCAGCTCATCCATAAGTCAAATAGCTGAACTCACAGTAAATTATCTTAAAGGAAGACTGAAGAACAACAAAGTAGCATACCTCTGGACCATTAAAGACAGAAGGCTCATTCATGTCATTCCAAATGTACAAAGAAGGTGTTGAACCAACATAATTCTCATAGGAAAACTTAGTGGCCCACCATGACTGAATCTCCGGATTCACCATATCCAAATACGATGATGAACCAGGCCAGCACCATCCATCATAATCCTTATTTGTTGCATCCTTAACATAATACCCCTTCTCAGTCGCCTCCTTATGCAACCAATAAGAATCATCCCTCATAATATGTGGATCCACAATAGTTACCATGTGTCTACCCTTTGCTGCCAACTTCCTCTGCATCGCTTCAGGATGTGGAAATAACAACCTATCCCATGTAAAATACTTCTTGCCATCAGTATGCTCAATATCAAGCCACAATACATCATAAGGAATATCATATTCATCAAACTTCAAGTCCACTTGCTCAACATCTTCTTCATCTCTATAGTTCCACCTACATTGATGGTAGGCAATGGAAAAATACTGAGGCATTGATGGCATGCCAGTAACACTTGTATATTGCCTGACAACATCCTTTGGACCAGGACCCACAAAAAAGAACGTGTCCACAATCCCAGCCTCACTCATCCAAAAAGTATCAATCCTTCCTTGTTTTGAAGGCAACAAAATCCCACTCTCAGCATTCCAACCATCCGCCAATACATCAATCTGCATCTCTGCTGCATTTAACCAGAAAAACCCGGAAGTTTTGCCCAATTTCCCATGAGATAACATAAAGGGAATGGACCCATAAAGCCCAAACGGCGAGTCGTGAATATACTCAAAAACATCTAAATTAAACAACCTATACGGCTCGGATTCTTCCACATTAGGCCCCCTAGTTGGTTTCAGAGCAAAACTAGTAGCATGCTCAGGGATTCCATAAACAAAATCAGAATCGTAAAACGACACATCGAAACTAATAGATTGTGGACCGTACGGTCTCGTATCAGTATGTCCTCTAAACATCTCTTCCCATTCCTCATCTTCATTTTTCTCTCTTAATTGCTCAAAATCAAATAAACCATGAGAATTCAAAGAGAGTACGCGCAAATTACCACCTTTACTACGAACAAAAACCTCGAAAGGATCATGTCGGAGTACGGCCTCATACCAGTCCGATAAGTAGACGACCGAGGAGGGCCGCGCATCGCCGTCGATCATCTCCGTTGCGAATCGCTGCAAATAGAGCTTTTTAGATTCAAATTCAGGGAGAACAACGTTGGGGACTTGGAAGCGAGGTTTAGGAGGGTTTAAGGATTGGTCCTCGTCGATCTTGAGGCGCATGGTACCATCTTGATAGACGGAGAGAGAAAGAATTAAGGGTTTAAATTGGTCATCGGAGTGGTTCTTCGGGGAGAGTCTGGCAGTGAGATCGCCGTCGGAGATTGTAACTTGGTCGGCGATTAAAGAGCAAGAACCGGGTTTGCGGGATCTGGCGCGTTTGCAGAAGGGAGTTTGATTGCAGCTCCGGAACTCGTCTTTCTTCCATGAGTTAACTGGTGTTTGGAAAGTGAGAAAAAGAAGTAGAACAAGAGAAACTAATGTACGACTCGTCATTTTATCATGGGAGTAAGGGAAATGCAAAGAGAAAGAAGAAAGAGAGAGTGGGGGTCTTCGAAGTTTGGAAATGGAGATGCGTCTGTGCTTATGCTGTAGAAATTCGGGTTGTAGTAGACCGAAGGACGACCGGTTTTATCAATATTGCGCCCGGCTCAATACATACTACATTTACCAGGCTTTCCCTCTCGTTATTAAACCCACTCTATGACAGTTAATTTTCAATAAAATGGGTCGAACTCCACTACATGCACGGACTGATATATTTAAAACTCGTGATACAAAGGGTTTGCTTGCCCTTTTTGTTTTCTTTATGGTAGGCGTCAATATAAATTGTGCTACTTATTTTGAGATATTTTACATAATTTTGCAATTTTTGGTAAGAAACAAAAAACCCAAAACCCTAAACTTTATCATTCGATTTGTTTCTTATAATCCATTTTCAAAAAAAGAAAGAAAAGTATTCACTAGAACATTATCCCATGATACAGAGTTGCTTTGTTTGCTAGGCTAGCTACTTAAATACATTTTGAAACAATGATTTGTGTACTGGTCTATATTTAGCAAAACCTTGTCTTTACAAACAGTAGAACGCAATAAAATTGGTGATTTAAACTTCAGAATAGAGTAAACCATTCAAACTATAAGAAACTACTGTCGAGTGGAGGCCATATGAGTTTCTATCAGACCGTCGAGGTCCAACTGTCAATTTCGTGATATTTGAAAGCCTATTCCTACTTTTGAAATGCATACAAAACTTATTATCTACACAAAAGGATTAGTATTGAACGTTCTTAGGCCTTTTTTGTTTTCCTAGTTTTCACTGGGAGTTCCTTCCACACAAGGACAGTTAAGGAACCTTTATCACTGGAACTGATATCTGCTACCTGGTCATCTTTCTTTACCTAATAAGGATTCAAGAAGAGCAGCTTCTTCCTCCTACAGAAACAACATAACCAGCCAAACAAGTGGATTAGATCAATTCAATAGTCGAGAAAACAAGGGGGTACAGGCCAAAAGAGCAGATAAATACCACCAAGGCATTAAATTCAGTCTCCTCGTCTATGGCACTTATGACCACCGGATCCTCCAAGAGATCCTGTTTCAACATATACAACAAGGGGACATTAAATCTGACACCCAAATCACTATATTTGCTTTATAGCTCAATTTAGTAGTTTAATTTGTTTCACTGTAACTAAAAAGCTCTAAATTCAAAGTAACCAAATGAAATATGCACAAAGCACACAAACACATGATGCAGTCAATTGACATCTGAACCTCAATTTTATTGAAGGACTACAAACAAACTCTCTATAAATCTGAGCCTCAATTTTATTGAAGGACTACAAACAAACTCTCTATAAAGCCTCTGTTTTGCACTGTTGCTCCTTGGCAAAACATTCCTCCATCTTAGTCCTAACTAAGCCCGGAAAAGGCTAGATCTTCACCATGGACTCCGTTCAGGAGCAAGACAGGCTCTATGAGTTCATTCACCAAGGAATTAAATAGAAATTCAAATCAACAGGAGAATAATTATTTACTTGTATTGCAAATCAGAAGCTTCATTTTTTTACAATACTTAAGCATGACTCCATGTACCACAATCTAAGCGATCCTTTCTGAAAATAATTCCTAGAGTTACAATTTGTCAGTAACTGCCTCGAGACGTGTGTGAAAGAAACACTTTGGTTTTATACCATCAATACTGAGTAATTTTGTTCCTCATCACACATCTTGGTAGATTATTTGATTCCCATTTCAAGTTAGCAACCTCCAATAATTATTATCATGAAACATGAAACACTTGTGGGTACAACATGAAAAGAACAAAGTGTGCTTGCATAGAAGGGACTAATCAAAATAAAAGTTATTGAAATCTGTTAGATTCATGTCCATGGCAGGAAAAAGTAACAAAATATCATTATAAATAAGTGAAAATAAATCTAAATATTTTCTCATATATACAAACTTCGAAAGTATTAGAGAGCATTAAGATGCAAGTAATCACATATAAAATCAAGCGCTTCATGCCCTAAAAAAAACAAGATGTAGAAGCAACAGAACAACAGACAAATCCAATCATGAAATGAGAAAGATTGCTTACATCATCAGCGATTTGCAATTGCCCATTGCCATCCTGCGTATAAAAAATCAATTTCATTTAAAATTCACTTCCAAGACGATATCACTAATTCTAGTTTTTAACCTCAATAGTCCTAGATGTCCTGTTATCTTGGATGGTGTGCGAAAAGGTAACCAAAAATTTTCTTTTAGAACATTGGCAACAGATAAAAAAGTCAAATATTGGAAGTTCATCTGACAATCAAGAAGATAACACGAATCCACTCCAATAAGCTATAGATATTCAGCAGGCTACCTTGACAGCAACAAACAGAAGCGGGTCAGATGGTGTATAGATCATGTAATGAGAACCATCCTGTGCAAACAGAAATCAATATTAAAGAAGCAATGGGATAAAAATTCACTTCACCATACAAATAGATCATGTGCACAAATGTAAGAACTTAAATCGAATATCAAATAGAACAATCTTCAATAGTAGGTTTCCAGAACCTTCTAATATATCAATATTTCAATAGTACAGATCTTTCCAACATTGCAAATAAAAAATTCATGAAAATTAAGAAATCCTAAAAAATGATTCCTATAAAAACTAATCTTTGATGAATTGAATTAAAGCTAAACACAAAAAGCATGAGCATAAAATCAAGAAATTTCCTCTAAGTACATTTTTCTAAAATGAAAATCAAGATTTTGTGAACAAATAACAGTGTAGAACCTATCATTGTAAAAACTTTTAGAAACAATGATAGGGAGCATGGCAAAGTGAAGCATACCTCCAAGGTTATGGAAAAAGCACCTTTCTTATAAATCAAGCGGATTGCAGACTTAGCATGTGGTTTTATTAAACGTAATAAAGGACCAAATAATATATATATATATATAATACAAATGAATACTAGGATAAGGACTGCCAAATGGAAACAATCAAGAATAAGAACAAGATGACTTAGCATCAACTAATTATACGACAAGAAAAAGTCAGCCAACATGATTAAATCATGTAAAATGAGAAGTCATGATTGCAGTGGTGTGGACTGATTATCTACAAACATAAGGGAGACAGATGCCAAAAAGTAACAGCATTGAGACAGTAAAAATGAAAATGAACAAAAACCATAATGCTTTATCACCAATGACTTAAGAATATACATCCAGCACAGAGTAGTATTGGCAACAAAGTTTCTGTATGGTGGACCATAAGAAGTTAGCAAAAAGTCCCTATTTTCATTTTGATTAAAAAAAAATAACTTTTCATCTTTTTCCCATAAAATTTAAAATTTTTAAAATACAAAATGAGATCATTGATTACTTTGACATCCATTTCGTTTAATAAACTAATTAAAGAGTTCATCTTCACATTTATGTCTTACAATTCTAACAATATATATATATATATATATATATATATATAAAATGAATTGATGGTATCTTATACCAGATGAAAGCATGTAATTTCTATTCCTTCAGTTGGCAAGCCATCTACATCCTGGCCATCATCTGCAAAATTGCAAGAATCATGAAGTACATATCTCATACAGTAAAAGACCTTAAATAGAAAATGTCAAATAGATTTTTGGATGGACCAAAAACAGTGTGATATTCATAATGCCAACCACCAAAGTGTATTGTTGAGAATAAGTTAGTTGCTCATTAAGGAAATGTCAAAACCTACAGTTAAATTGTTATCGACACATTTAAACTTTCAAGTTATTGAAATCACTTTTTATCATCAAAACTGTTTTGGATGGACCACATTTTTAATTAAAATTGCACCTCCTAGACTGTTCTATCATCAAAACTGAGCCCTGAGATTAAAATATCAAGAAAACTAGTAACTGTTCACAATTTCAAAGGAAAAGCAACAAATTGTTGAGGTACAAGGGCAGCATAAAATGTAAAGTAAGCATGTAGAAAAATGGCATGCATAGACAAGAATGTTTCCATTGACAAGAGATGGAGAGTTCAAATGAGCAATTAGTCTAGCTGGAGATGTGCCCTTCTCGGAAACACCATGAAAAAAAAATGCGTATCGTTTTAGTGTGAAAGTACATGAAGAAATATCTGTCAATATGAAAAGTGTCCATGTACTGAAAACTCAGATAAAACAACATAGCAAGTGCAAAGCAATATTATAATTTTTCTCTTTTTTTTTCCGGTTTGGAGTAAGAATGCTAGGGCTGTTGATAATTTTTATAGGGAAAAAATCAAAAGAAATAAACAAGCTTATGTAACCGGAATAACAAAGAATTGCAACTTGTTAAATGGTTGAAGTGACATAAGATGTTTAAGATAGGACCATTGCCTGAGCGAAAATCAAAGATGTCGTCTTCTGAGTGGCAAAATCCTCCGCGTGCTGTATAACAGAATCTGATAGGATGACAAACATAAGAAGCTAAATGCTATGAAGACAATTAGGAGAAGCAAGATAAGTCAATTTTGTGGAAACTTATCTAGGTTAAAAATTAAAAACTATCATACCCACTATGTACTAGATGCATGTGTATCTTGGCAAGAGCAAAAGCAGCTGTAGGAAGAATAGCTTCAACTTCTTCGTCATTGACCTGAAATGCAGAGGCACAGAGATTACAGTGGAAGCCAACAAAAGGATTTTGAATGCTTAAAATATGAATAGATGCAGCATGAAAAGTAAAGAAGCTGTCTGCGGCACCAATATTAGGAAATGCTGACATCCAATACAAAAATTTTAAAAAGATAATAATAAAGAAAGAAAGAAAGAAAGAAGATAAGGACATTTTATAACAAAATCACAAATTGTTCCCTTAACCTTTTATCATTCAACCTCATATTAAAATTCTTGCTATATAAACTGCCACAACAAGAACATCACCCTATAACTCCATATCCTGATTACTTTAAAAATTAAATATAAAACTTTAAGTCATTTTACAGTTTCTTTCCCTGCCCAAATCAATTCAAATAATTAATTTTGTAGTATAGTATGGATAATGAGAAATCCAATAGTATAAAAGTTTCACAGAAGACACTTTGAAACATTGAAGACCACAATTTGATGCCTTGTGCCTTATGGTGACAGCGTAACAGGCAAAGGAACCAAACAATTAAGACAACTGAATTGAGCAAATATAGTGTTCTCTTCCCATACTAAACCACTTTGTTCCAATTTATAACAATAAATACTAAAAAATTGAAGTTGACTATTGATTTTTCTTGAAAACTTTGAAAAAAAAATTAAACACTTGAAAGGCTTATTCATAAATTTTTTAACACCACAATAAATTGCACACAAAACAAATAAATAAGTTCTCAAACAGAAACTCCAACTAATTGTGATGCACAGACTTTCATTCATATGTACGTACATACAGACACAGGGAAAGGATCAATTATACAAAATTAGTTATTCCAATTTTGAAGCCTTGTATTAAAGAACAATTAATGATAAAATCAAGTGAAGTAGATAATATAAAATTGGTTTCAATAATATTTTCTTTCTCCTCTCTCTTCTCTTGAATGTTTCTTCTCTCTACTTTCTATTATTTATGCTTTCATCTCTTCTCTTTCCTCCAACCCCTTTCTTTTGCTTTATGGAAAAAACCTTTTCACTTTCAAAATACTAACACCACAATAAATTGCACAGAAAACAAATAAATAAGTTCTCAAACAGAAACTCCAACTAATCGTGATGCGCAGACATTTTTTTTCAAGTCCACCAAGTATCAAGTTCTAATGTCTGACTGCCATGCCACAGCACACAGAAGACTTATCATCCAACAGTCTCAGCAAAAATTTGGATGAGTATATCAGTAGTTGAGTTTACACCAAAAAATGAACATCCGAGACATAAGTATCTGGATAAATGGTAATTTGGTATCTTATAAGCATGCCAGTGTGACACTCCTTGCCTTTGGCCACAGGAGAATATTACAAATATAACATTGAAACTCAAACCTCAAGTATATTAAAACTGTGAAGAAAGGTATATTCTGATAAAGAAGAAGAAATTGAAGATCTCTTCTAAACTTGTCTTGTAGAAAACCAAACAACTTCTTAAACCAGCACCGAATAAGCAATCACAGGTTTACAATAGTAGCACCTGAAAAAGAAATGGGAAAAAAAATCCTAAAATCTAAAACACAACTAACTCCATAGGAGAACCAAACAGACCAGAAGACATCAAGAAATTATGAAACATTATCATTTCTCTTCTTCTACAACTCACATAATGGACAAGAGAGTACAATTCTCCAGTGTATGTTCCTCTTTTAGAAAACAATCTAAAAGAAGATAAGATTAAGATCTAGTTTCCATGGTTTTGGTTTGGAGAGTAAGGAAAGCTACCTTGCTAGCATTGGTGTTGGATGACTGATGAGGACATAATAATTGGGAACAAAGTTTATCAAATAAAGATCTAATAAAATGAAAGTTCAGCAAAATGTGCGAATTCATATACATATGCACAAATTCCCACTATCTACATTCAAATGTTTAACCCTCAGGTTATATCTCAGTAAATCAAATATTCAACTAGTAATTGTACAAGGGACTGAAAACATACTGCTGACCACCCATCAATATTAGTGCTCTTTAGAATTTGAACAGGCCTGCAATCATTATTTATTAATTAGATTTCCAGGAAAAAGAAAAGGCTCAATACAACTTCCCATAATCATCTGCACTTGACAAAAAGAACTTTACTTACGTGTCAACTGGGCAGAGCAGCATACATTCATCCCCTCGTGAACTTGAGAACACTCTCCTTATGACACACTCTAATGGATAATTATTTGTAGGATCAACCTGTCCGTTAAACATCAGAAATTTCATTTTGTGAAAGCAAAAAGCAAGAGATATCATGTTAAGCAGATAGTCAGTGTAGTAACAGAGAATCTGGAACACATGTTAACATTTCTTTACATTCAGCACAGCACTCACCCTTTCCTCATCTAGAATAATTAAATAGGGAGAGAAAGAGAGAGAGAGAGGAGAAGAAGAAGAAGAGATTCTATGCAACCTAACATAGTTACCATACTCCAACCGTCAGACAGATAGGGGTAGAATTAAATTATCTATGACTAACTGAAATAAAGTTAACATAAGGACATACAGTGTAGTGTATGGTCATGCTCTACAATCCCAAATAGAAGGACTTTAACACATACATAAGTTTGGGGCAGATTAAACCCCTTAAAAAAATTTCTATCTTGTACTTTCTCCAAATTATAAATTATTGATACATCAGAAATGACAAAACTTTAAATTTTGAACAGGTGACATGAATATATTTGATTAGAATCAGTAAAAACCCAACTCTTGCAAGCTTCAGAAAACAGTGTGTATCCCAAATGCAAATGTAGCTAAATAACTTGTATGAACCTTCCTAAATATCAAAACTGACACACAGAGTTAACAAATCCATGGATTCTTTTTGTGTTCCTCAGGTCACTCCTAAGTTTTTGTAGACAGCTTCTTTAGTCTCCAGAATTTCTCATTTCATCGACACGCGCACACACACACACATTCCTTCAACTAAAGATTGTAAATAGAATAAACAATCTGTAACACACTTAAAATCATGACATTATCCATAATATCTGAAACACAATCAAAAACCCACCAATATAATTCGGTTGCTTGCAGATCCTGCAAATTGTATTAGCTTAGGATAATGAGCTTCTAAGCTTTCATCAAACATGGTTCTGGAAAACCTTTCATCAAAAGATTAACTATGTGATACAGAACAGATAGTTCAAGGCTATAACAAGTATGTTTTCCAACGGTTTGAAGGATTAAGGTGTGTCTAGGTCAAACTACAAACATTCAACAAATTTTTCAATCACTGTGAAAACCTGACAATAATTCTTGCCTAAAATCAAGAATTAACATGCATACGATGATGTTGGCTAATCACAAAGTCTTTTAACTTCAATTCTGAAGCTCAAAACAATAAAATTTTTCAGATTAAAGCAGAAGCTGAGGAAAGCAATAACTAAACAGCATATATTCCATTGCAAAATAAAAATACAAATAAATTCAAAAGGATAAAAGAAGAAACTGACAATGTTAGCAATTCGCTTGTTCGAGGCCATAAGAACTCTCCCAGTGTCATCCACCACGAACCCAGCAGGAGGTTTTGGCAGTGGAGTACGATGATAACTCAGAGAACGTGAATTCGAAGAATCGTATTCATCATTATCAACAATTTCCACGTCACTCAAATTCAGTTCCTCCAGAGAATTTCGACTTTCATTATCATTTGTGCCCTTCTTCTTCTTCTTCTTTTTCTTATTGGGCGTCGAAGTCGACCGTTTCTTGACTGGGCCAGTCTGTGACTTGGCGGCAAGGCAGAGTTGCTGTGAAAACTTGATAAAGCTTTGGCTGGATACAGAGATTGAGACTGGAAATGAAAGAAATGGGTGTTTATAGATTTGGGTAGAACAACGATTTGTTGCAGAGGTTGATGTGGAGGAGATTGAGAACGCCATTTTTGACAGTTTTGGTGTCAGCGCAGCAAGAGCTCCGAGGAGATAGAAGTTTGAGATTTTACAAGAAGGAGCGAACGAATTAAATCCGGTTCGGTTTTTAGTTTTATTTGGAGTTGCATGCACTTAATTGTATTGATATTTAATTTTATAAAATATATATGCATATATATATTATATATATATATATATATTACACTATATTTTATTATTTTTACAACATTTAACATATTATATTATAATATATTTTAAAAAAATAAAAATATATTTTTAAAATAAAATTATAATATTATTATAATAAATTAATATATATATATATATTATTATATTATATTTTAAATATAATATTATATTTGATTTTATTTAAAAAAAATAAAAATTTGAAAAAACAAGCTTGGTTGCAAGGACTGGTAGTGTTACCTTTCAAGCCCCGTGTGGCCGTTCTATTAGATTGAATTTCATCCAATGGCTCAAATCAATTTTGAATTTTAAAATGAATGATCCTGACCACTGGCTACAGTGCCAGGAAAAAACTCATATCTGGTTCATTAAAGATGATTATATTTTGACCGTATTATTATTATTGTAATTACATAGTAGTAAATGTACCTGAAATGAGTGAGTGACGAGGACATAAAGAAAATAAATAAATAAATAAATTTAATATATAATTACTATTGAGCACACCCTCAACTAATTGCATTGTGTATATTTGCAATAACACTCGTTACGTTCGTATGTAATATATATTATTTATGTATGGATATGATCGAAAATATATTTGTGAGAAAAAAAATCTCATTGCAAAAGAAGAATGGGTATAGTTATGAAAATTTAAAATTATTTTGGATGAATTATTAAATTAGGTAATATATATATATGCAGAATTAATAACTCGAGTAACAATTACAGTCGCGAATAATTTTGCCAACATACAATATCAAATATAATATTTTAAAATACTTTTTCAACGATGTATGTTTTAGTATATATGTGTAGTAATTATAATAAATATAAGTATATGGATATAAATGAATATATATATATATATATATATATATTAAGATATAAAAATAATAATTTTATTAACATTATATATTATCATTAATATTCTTATCATTATCATTGTTATAACTATTCATTAAATATTGGTACATGCAATTATGTACGTTGTGGGATTATATAAATATGTTACTTTTACATTAGTAAGGAATTATATAAGTGTTATGAATAAGATAAAATTATTAAAATAACTTTAAGAGTAATTAAGGATAAAAAGTGATAATATTAGATGGGTAAATAAAGAAAATAAATAATTGGTATAATTAGAATAATTATGAATCAACCAAAATTTTCTTAGGCACTGGCAGAGCCGCTCAAGACGAAATGTAATTACTATTTTAACTATGGCCTTGAGAGACGGATTAAACCCACGATCATCCTTACAGTGCCTAAAAGAGTATGTTATAACCACAATAATCCTCTATGCTTTTTTGAGAGACATGTTGAATTCATGGTTTAAGTGACTGTTGACCATAATGCCTGAAAGTGTACGTTAAACCCATAATAGAACCAGTATTGGTGCACGATTAGATAGAAAATGGGTGTGTAGGATTAGTATGGTGGACACGATCCATAATTTATTCTAATTATGACCGGTCTAAAAATAGTTATAACGAAATATAATGAAATAAAAAGAAAGCAAATGAAATGATAAAGAAAAAAAAATAAAGATTATCATTATTATTATTCTAAATAATTATTAATTATATAATTAAAATGTTATTAATACTATACTATTATTTGGGTATTCATGTTTTTTACTAAATAATTTTATATTATTTACTCTACGATTAAATTATTTTTTAGGTATATTTAGTTGAACAATAAATTCAGACAAATTCCCTCTGCGGTGATCTGTGCAGAGGATGGACATATAATATATATCATTTTTTATCAAACATGTATGTGTGTACATATATATATACCCTTGTTTAAATGATATAAGGTTGGTTGGATATGTGTACGCAGATTTTTAAATATAATTTTTATGAACACTTATTTCGTCATAAATATATTTTGTGATAAATATAGTATATCGATAATAAAAAATACTGTTTTAAAATTATTAACTATAAAAAAAAATTTACTTGTACTTTTTAATATTATTACTTATTAGGATATTATGATAAGTGTATTGAGTTGGCAACTTTACTGGTATTTATTGGTGTAAGCAATGCCAATATTTGGCAACAACAAACCAACAGGGTCGATTTGCAAAATCATATGCATCCCAGCAGCCTGCCACACTATCTTTGCAAGTTTTTGGGAATAAAATTAATTAATGTATATCTTATATTTGCTGCTTAATATATTGTAATTTAGGAAAATAAAATTGTAATTAAAAAATTTAAAAAAAATTGACAACTAATTTCAAAATTGACATAATAACAGTTTAATTCTTCGTATTCTATAAATACTATATTCCTAAAATTTTTAATTTCACCATTTAAATAGGCAAAGTTTTTTTAACTCTCTCACACACACACACACACATATATATATATATATATGTATATATAAAAAAAAATTAATAAATTTAAATTAGAATAAAATAAAACATTAAAAAATAATAATCACACTAATTTATAATATGAATAACCTTAAGCTATAGAACTCATCATTATAACAATAATAATAGTTTATAATAAAGAAAATAAATAAATAAAAAATACTCAAATCATTATAAAATTATATAAATGTAAAACAAATTTAATATTTTAATTAAAAATTTTAATAAATGAATTGGTAAAGAAAGTAAAAATATATGTATGCATTTGAAAAAAATATATACATGTTTTACATATATAATGGAGTAGATTAATTAATCAGGTAACAATATTTTTGGAAGAGATCTAAAACAAATTTTCTAAATTTATAAACTCAACCAAAACGTTCATAAAAATAATTTACTTTTTAAGAATAAAAGCATCTAAAAAGTATAATTAAAAAATAAATATACTTAATATAATTAAATTTAACATATTAAGTATTAAGATTTAAAAAAAAAGATTGAACGACTCTTAATTTAGCTCTTAGTTTAATATTAGGATGCATACAATAATAAATATTATATATATATATACATACATATATATATATATATATATATATATTTGTGCATTTGATTACTTGAAAATTTTTTATTAATTTTAAATATTTAAATTATAGAATAAACAATGTTATGAGAGATAAATCATAGGAAAGTTATACACTAATTTTTTCATAAGGTTAATTATTACCATTTACAAATTTAAAAGTAGTATTTCCAAAATACAAAAACTAAAATTACTAGTCTCAAAATTCAAAGTTAGCTAATAGCCAATTTTTTTATAAATTTTTTTTAATTACATCAACTATCTCCACTAACCAATCTGATACTAATCAAAAAGTAAGAAACAGAAAATCATTAGAAAATAGTAAGTAATATTTTATTATTTTTTATATTTTAGAAAGATAAAATATATAATTTAAATTTTTTTTGTATAACTCATTTAATAACTTTCACTGTTATTTACTATTAATTTTGAATTAAAAATACTAAAATTTAAGGTAATATATGACCAAAAAAAAAGATTTTTTTTTCCTTTTTATTTACTATATGTAATTGAATTTCAAAACAAAAATCATAGTTAAATATATCAATTTATAATGACAAAAATTTAATAAATTATTGTGTATTTTTATTAGTTTCCTCTAATATCTTAAAATTATATTGATGTTATTTTGTTAATTTAGAAAGATAAAAAAAAATTAATGGATTGACATGATGAATTTTTTTAAAAAAATGGTATTATAAATATAATATTTTTGATAAAAAGTATTATTCATGCTACATGCCATCGGAACATATAAAAGTAAAATGTTTATGACAATATTTCTCATAAATATTATGTGGGACTAAATCAAGATTTTATGAAAAAATAATAAATTTTTAATATTAAAAATAAATTTAAAATTTATTATAATTATTTTTAAAATAAAAAATTGATAGATTTATGAACCAAATCTGGTTAAGTTTATTAACTCGTGCATTATGAGATTTAAGAATTATTTTGATAGTTAAAAGAATTTTGAAACAATTATTATAACAATTTATTGTACTAAAAAATATAATATAATCAAAACAATTTTAGTATTTTAAAAATAAAACAAAATAATGAACCCCAATGTACAGTTAAACTTGTAATCTTAAGATATAAAATAGGTAAAAACTTGTTGTATTTCAATGAATTTTGAGTAAATTATAATACAACCCCAATTGATTAAAAAAATTGAAAAGGGTTACAAATAATATTAACATGAAAAAAAATAAAAATAGAAGATACAAAAACATTAAAAAGGTCAAGAATAACAATAGTTGCTATTAGATATCAATCATTCTTATTCCATTTGGACCAAAAGTAATTTTATTTATTTAAAATATCTATTCTAAATTTTTTAAATAATGAATCAATTAAATAATAAATTAGATTAAATGACTTTTTTTTAAAAAAAAACTTATTATATTACACTTCTAAAGTATTAGTTTAAGATATTTTTTTACGATAGATTTTAAACCATAATTGTGGTGAGATTAAAGTATTGTAAATCAAATATTAATATAAAAATGAGCAAATCTTAATCAAGCTTACTGTCACTAAATAAAATTTTAATTTTGTCTTTAAAATTGAGTAAAATAACCACAATCTTAAATAGATCTTAAGTTTTATCTTAAGTAGTAATGTGTTTTTTTAATCTTAATTAGTCATTTTAATAGTTTTAGAATCTAACATTCAATCAACGTATACACATTATTATTTAGGGCAACTGTGAGTTAGAAATAATAAAAAAAAATTATAGTACTAAAATATTTAGGAAGTCACTGGCTAAATTTTTAAGAATATTTTATAAATTATGAGGTTAAATACTTATTTTTCAAAATTGAGGGTCCCAAGTGTTAACAAACAAAAATAGGTGGGCCAAATTTTGAAGAATAACCTATACATTTGAGATTAAATGTTTCAGATTTCAAAAATTTAGGGTAAAAATGTAAATTGGTATAAATTTTAGTTTTTATTGTAAATATGTTTAATTTTGTTGGCATAAAATGGTATGCATTACTTACAAATTTTTATTTTTCAGTAAATTACTTTAATAAATTTTTTTTTGCCTTAGAAAAGAAAAAAAAATTATTTAATCTCATCTTAAAGCTAGAAATTGATATGTTATGTCTTATTTTGTAACTTATAACATTATTCCACTTTGATTGTGTAAGAGAAGAAGTTTATAAATAAATAGACTACAGGACAAGTATAATTTTGGTATACATGAACACTTGGTAGATGTATGTTTAGTTATTTAAGTGTCTGTTTAATCAATATTTTATTTTACTAAATAAATTAATTAAATTAACACGTAATTTGGTTAACCAAAAATTTTATCTAAAAGGTGCATTTATTGAATTGATAAAATATTGAGTTTGTATTGCTTTATATTAATTAAAACTACTTTGTATTTTTGTTATTTAAATTCAAAATGTGCCTAAAATTTAAATTTGCACCCCTTCAATGTCCATAAAATGTTTACCCTCCTCTGCAGTTTATGCATCATATTACTTTTTTTGTCTTTCTCTTCTTTCATCTTCTGTGAACCTCTTGTTTAGAATCATACAACTGTTATGATATGATTTCTTGATTTTGTTGTATCTTATACGTATATTAGTTAATTTGATAATAAATTAGAAACAATAATTACGTTAAATAAAATGTAGTATATGTCTCGGAGTCTTGTTTCCTTTTTTTTTAATTTTTATATATAATTTTTGGATTTATAACATGTCTAATGTATAACACCGCTTGTTCATGTCCACCAAAAGCTAACTATAAATATCATATTGATCGTAGTAATAGCATAACTTAGGTGCTTATTTAATAAAATTATGCATACATTTAATAGAATGTGTATCTGTGATTATCTTTGGTTGCAAAATCAATACTAGGATCTCTACCCTCTCTACTCAATTTTCTAAGTCTTTCTATTGTCTTCAGAATTCCTTTTACAGAAAGATCAAATGCATCTTCCAGGGTCTGTAATTTTGACCTTGGATCACTATAAATTACTCTTGGAATTAGCCTTATAACTTCTTCTCTCAATGAAGTCATTCTATCCTTCGAAATTTCAAACAGTGTCTCATTGATTCTTAATTTCCCATCCTTAACATCTCTCCCTGGAATATACAAAGAGTATGTCGTATAATCCCACGGTAAATGCCATAAATATTGCACGTAAGCAGTACCTGGATGGAAGAAAACTGGAATGCAGCCGGCCAGAATCCCGTCAAAGATTGATCTTCTAGTGAGTGAATCCCCCGGAGGCTGCAAACAAAATACTGAATTGCGAAACACATTCAGCACATTAATTGGATTATCGCAATTAGTTGCACCATAATTACAATCTACCAATTTGCATAAACTTCCTGAAGCCAGACAATGATCTATAATCTTTTCCCGGATAGAATCCTTGAGATCAGGCCTTGGAGCTCCAGCAAAAGAGAACAAGTATCGCCTTCTTCTGCTTCTCATTTTGTCTTGCCATTGAAAAATTTCACTATCTTTTGAAGGATGGAAGCATGATGGATAAGGAATGGCAAAGTCATTGTTCCAGGAACTTGATTCTATTGATAACATTGACATGTTTTTTGATTCAGGCAAGAATCTGAACTTGCTACCCCAATCTGATTCATTATCAGTTTGTCTCCTAAAATCCCAAGAAATTCTTCCGGCAATCAGAAAATGGTCTCTACCCCACATCTTTTTCCACTCGGTTTTTTCGGCCAGCCATTTAACAAGATCGACACCCGAAGAGTCTCGCGCTGATGTGTTAAATCCCCACAGATGGAGACTTACTTCAAGACCAGCATAAAACGGCACATAAATTGCTGAAGCAATTGAAGAATCATTCGTCAAACATGCGTAATTTTTCATCTTGTTGTGAAAAATGACCTCTAGCAAAAATTGGCTGGTCCTGAACAAGACCGTATCATAATTTTCGATTCGAGGACCAAGACCAAAGTTGACCAAGTATGGACACATATTTTTCTCGGTACCTTTAGTAAGCAAATGACAATTTTTGAGCAAATCTTCATTAAACCGACTTGGAAGTTCATGCACATAGATATAACGACCCGCGCAAGAATCTAATTCAGAAGGGTTCGGAGGCAACGAGGAGATGGAATCACTAGAAATTGGACTGAAATTATGGGATTTTGAGCCCCGAGGAATAATGATATTTTCATAGTTGTTGACTAATTCTGTGTTGTCTCCGTTACTGCCATCAGTTAAAGCTAAATAGTTAAGGCACACCAACACAGAGCATACAACAAAGGAGACAAGAATTGCAAACCAGAGTCGTTGATTACAGCACCTACTGCCCATTGGTTTGACAATTATAATGATAAATATAACATGGTGGCATAGAAATTGGAAGTTTAGTTTTGAAATGAGATTAACAAAATCCCCACTCTCCTTTATACATAGAGGAGAGAAAGATAAAACGCAAAACAATTGTCTCATCAAAATCGGAAGAGTGGAACACTCTATGCCTACACGACATTGGGGCATAGCCTACCAACCCGCATCCTCTCCTTCTTTAATTTATTCTTGTCTTAACTAAATTTTAAATTATGATTTGATAGAAATTTAATGATTAAAAGTATAAATTTTAATTAATTAATTATTATTATTATTATAAAATATAAAATAAATAAATAAATTTTATTAAAATTTAATTTATTTATTATTAATTATATTATATATTATCGTATAATTAAAAACTAATAATAATAAAAAAATCCACCTGAGTATCCTATCACATAGATGCGATCCACTAGTCCCATAAATTAACACAAACACGTTACGTTATGGTCCTAATCTCTCCCCCCCACGCCTTTTTTGTGCATTCCATGTCTCTGCCTCTCTCATCTCCCTGTGTCCTCTATCTTGAAAAACAACTGAATTAAAGGCAATAAGCATGACCTAACAGTCCTGAGTCCTAATTCCTCCTTTCCCCACACCCTTTCTCTCCCTCTTCCAACTGGTTTACATGATGTATTGCCTTTAATACTACATTATAAAACGATAGGGTAGGTATAGAGATTAGACAGAGAAGCACAAGAGTGTCTCCTCTACACTAAGCATGGGATTGATTACTCCTTATATTTTGTATAATATTTATTTTGATAATATTTGTCATGCACATGTAATATTTATATTACATAATTCTATAATAAAAACACAAGTTATATCCAACATTTAGTAAATCCCAACTAGTTGATATCCACTAAACTACAACTCAATAACAAAGAACAAAAAATATATACATAAAAAAGAAGAATTTGATAACTCAAAATAAAAAAGCAATTTTTGGACTTTAATTTTCAACACTGATACATGAAAACAAAGGAAGTACCCAAATCATACCAACCAACATCAAGTATTTGAAAGTTTGATCAAAAGAGAAGCTAGGCCCGTAGGAAAAGAAAATACCCATTTTTTAATAATAATTATAAAGTTTAAAATTAACAAAAAATTGTGAGTTGGGAGATAAATTTGATGCATTTTTTATTTAATTTAAAAAATAAAAAATTGTTGTTAATTTAGTACAAATTTAGGTATGAATAAAATATTCGTATTGAACTACACCGGCTCATGACGAACTCTCAACTTGTGGTCTAATTTGGGCCTCGAGCAAGTCCAGACTAAATTGGGAGTGCTCTGTTCATGAATTGAGCTCAGACCTTTTGCCACCCCCATGTCACTGGCAACTTCAAATTTTACGACCCCACACAGCAGTGAACTTGTATTCCAGTAGCCGAAAGACATTCAAAGTCATAAAGTAAAAGTTGACAGTAAATGTACAACACCAATTGCCACTGTCTCACGGGTCATCATCCATCTATACCCCCATGTCACTGGCAACTATTCATATAAAATTACTTTACCAAACCAAGGCTTAGATTTGTCCAGATCGTCCACATTAATTACCATTTTATCAAACTATAGTATTCATTAAATAGTTTATTAATATTAAAATTATTCGTCATAATCTTGCCATTTTTTTTTCTTTTAGTTATACGGCTTGAGTGGTATCCAATAATCACAAAATTATTTGTATTACAAATTTATTATCTGAAATTTTTATTTTTGGATAACACTAATAGCATCTTTCTTTCTTTTTTTTCGAATTTTTCCATTGTCATCTTCGAGGTTCTATTATAATTTTTTATTTTTCTCTTGCGAATCTTCAACTTATGACTTGTATGTGAGAATAATTGATCTATAGATTTGACCGATTCTTTTTATTATTATAAAAAAATTATTAGAAATTTATGAACAAATTGCCCTAAATTTATTTAATAGTTAAACATATATTACTGTTTTTCATTTCACATAAAGTTTGTGACAGATTTCATCACATAAATTTTACTTTTATGTGTTCTATTATATATAGAACGAGCAAAAATATTTACTGAAAACTTTGTCATTCATTCTTTTATATAATATATGAATACTTTCTTTGTCATAAATTTTCTTTATCACTACATTTCATTCTTTATATATTATATGAGTGGGATACTTTTCATAATTTTTTAATGTTAATAAGAATATAAAAATAATGCTAAATTATTAGAGGAAACTAATACAAAATTTGCATTTTTGATGGATGCGCTCACAAACAAGCTTCATCTAGGTAATATGTTTGTAAACAAATATTGATATTAATTAATTATAATGAAATACATCCGATACTAATCAACGAAATATAAACATATGTTTTGTATTTTTTTATTAATAATTAGACAACAAAATGTATAAAAAAGAAAACGTTTTGATTTCTATAAGAGTGATGTGATTCACACTTCCAACTATTTACTTTTCATTCAACTAATTTAAAGCAATTGCAATTATGTCGAACAAAAATAACAGAAAATTGTGAAATGAACCGGTCGTTGAATTGGTAAATTTTTTTAAAAAATTGATTTTGGTGATGTATTAAGAAAATATGAAAATTGAATTGTTACTATTTCTTATAATTACAATTGTATTGTTACTTTAAGTATGATGATGTATTCTCATATCTTCTATTAATTAATGAATTCTATAAATGAAGTTAATTTATCTATTCTTTTATTACAATACTATATATCATATAAATTATAATCATTAGAGAGTTAAAATGTATCAAATTATTTTTCTTTCGTCCAAACTCAAAAAGTAAATTACGATAAAATCTATATGAGTGTTTTTAAATCAATGGGATTAAAGCGTATTTTGGCCAAATTTTAAGCGTACATCTTATTTTATTTTAATTAATCATTAAAAATAATAAAATAATATTACCTCAAAATTTTTAATCATTTTAGCATTCTAAATTTATGAGTTTAGACTGTTATAAAATGATATGATTATTAAATAGTTGTCATGACCCGATTATTAATTTATTGGATTCAGGTTTAGAATTTTTAATATATAAATTTATTTACGATATAATTAACTATTTAAGTAATCATATTGTATTGACTTGTTTATAATGTAATAAATTTATTTTATTATTTTTATATTTTTTTACTTATATTTATCTACTTTTAAAAATTATTTAGTTATATTTAAAATAAAATTAATTATTTTTTAAAAACTATTATCGTAAATATAATAAAAATACTTTAAATTATAAATAAATATTAAATAAGCAAAATAATTATAACTTATTTAATTATTTAATAATCAAGTTAGAATTTAATTTTCAATTCTTCACGATTATTAAATTGATCAAGTTTTGATTAATTTCTTTTTAATATTGTTCAAAAACAATACGATAAACCAATTTATCACTTGTAATTGTTATACAAAAATGAGTACCTTCTAAATGAAAATTCTATCTTACTTTTTCTAATAAAATTTAGTTACAAAAGATTGATCCACAAAATTTAGATTTGCACAGCCATCAACATCAGAACCAAATATTCAAATTGAGGTATTCATTGAATATGCTAAACAATTTGTAATAATTTTACCATATTTTTTTTAGTTGTATGAATTCAGTTCTATATAGATAATCACAATGTTCATGTAAAATTATTCAATGAACATAATATATATGAATAGAGATAAAATTAATCACAAGTCATGCAAATTGGTTGTTATTTCATAGAAAACGTGTTAAGAAAGTAAAATAATAAATGAATGAATTAATGCATGAATTGCTGTATATGGGAATGGAATGGCGATCCATGAAGGGGGAGGGATAGGGATAAGGATAGTACAAAGAGACAAAGGAGAGTCAAGGTTGACAGCCGGTGCACGTAACATGGAGAACCTTCCGAGAAAGTTGTTGAAACTAACAGCCGACAGCTGAAAGCATGTTCATTTCACTTGGACCTCTTTTTATTTGTCAAAGTTGTTGTTAATGTCTATCCCTTTTTTTTTCCTTTGAATCAACATTGTGCATACATTATTCAACTCTTTATTTACTTTTATGCCCTCAATTTGGATAGGACTCTTCAAAAGACGGCGCCCCTTTCTTCAACACACACATATATATATAATAAAATAAAAATGAGTAATTATCAAAAACATATATTATGAAATACATGTGGCCGCAAATTGAATGAGGGAATCGAGTCAAAGCATTTTCAAAAGGCAAGATGATGGGAGTTAGGAATATATTAATTGTCCAAATTGCCAAATTGAAAAGTAAAAGGGTAATTAAATGTAAACATCACGCACTAAGGTGGGGTTAGCGTTTGCTTGCTTGGTTGTTCAGATTAATCCTTCACCCAGTGAAGTCGTCAACAATATTCTTCATTGTTATCCAAAATGAGTCATGACCCACGTCATATTATCACTGTACTCTATGCCTTCGGATCTTTGCTCCCCCGGCTCTGTCCTTTCGCCCAGAATGCTCGGTATAAAAATCCCAAGTGGAGAGATGAAGTGTCTCCTACTTGTTTTAAGTGTGTTACAGTGCAATCTTGACAATTATTTTAATGAGGTTTCTACCGATACCTCGTCTGTAGTGCTAGTCCGCCCAAAATTAATTGAATTAAACAATGAAGACAACAGCAGAGTAGCAGCCGTATCCCACGTTAATTATCTAGCTGACAATAATGACCACAAAATGAGACCGAGTCGAGGATGGAGCATGTTCTTCGCGTGCATCGTCAACAGATCATCCGAGACAGGGAGCAAAATACGTGGTGACGTTTGTTTCCATGCGTTTGCCAATCTTCCTAGATTATGTTTTCTGTTTATTTTTTAAACGTGACCAACTTTGAAAAACATTGTCATCTCCTACATTTGACCTCACGCTAACAGCTCTATACTCTGCACTCTTCTTTCACTGCTTCTTCCCCAAGTAATTGCTTAAAACTACTGTGTATACGCACGTGCCTGTAATTTCTTCCAGATTATGCCATAAACATTAGCAATCCATTTATTTATTAGTAAATATGATAAAAAATACATAAATATAAAATTTGCTAATATAAATACTGTCACAAGTCGTAATTTTTTGACAAAATAAAAATTAATAAAATTAAAATGCAATTTCTGAAGTGGAATATTTTCTTACCTGAAGAAAATCATGAATTTCTACATTAGAGCTCGACATCCAATTTGTCTAACGTGGCAGAAAACGAGTGGAGATACAGAAAGAACAAACATGAGCTACAAATATAGGATCCAGTGTTGACAAAAGAACCAAGTAAGAAACTACGACAGCCGGCGAACTCGACAAGTTGTCGAGCCGACTTGCAAGCTTTATACAGATAAAGACAATGTTTGTGACGGAAGCAGTGATGAATGAGCCTCAGTGGGTCACCACACATGGTAACAACAAATGAAAGCACGTACCCGTGGCAAACATCATAGGCTGCAGTCGGCTACGAAAAGAAAAGGGTAGGTTTCTTTCACCCACGTTTTAGTTCTAGGTTAGAATGTACTAGGGGCACTCTAACCCACGTGTTTAAATAACTATTCATGCTAATTCCCACCATAAAATCTCCGATTTCAGCTTTGATTTTCTTCGATTCAATTTCACTCCTCATCAAACGAAGTAGAGCCAGAAGAAGGAAGCAGAGAGAAGACAGAAGAAATATTTGAAATTATAAGAAGAGAAAAGAAGAAGGAAGATCGATAGAAAATGAAGGGAGCAGAGATAGAGTTACCGCCAGGTTTCAGATTTCACCCGACGGACGAAGAGTTGGTGAATCACTATTTGTGCAGGAAATGCGCTGGCCTTCCCATCGCCGTTCCTATTATTGCAGAGCTCGATCTTTACAAATTCAATCCATGGGAGCTTCCTGGTACTCTTTTTTTCCGTTCATCTTTTCCTTTTATTTAATTATCAATCGATTCCGGGAAAAAAAATAATCGAAGATCTTTAATTCTTTATTTTTTTTAGAATTAATTTTTTTTAGTTTGTAATTTTTGTGGTATAGAAATGGCGCTGTACGGCGAAAAGGAGTGGTATTTCTTTTCTCCTCGGGACAGAAAATATCCAAACGGTTCAAGGCCGAACCGGGCAGCAGGAACCGGGTACTGGAAGGCAACCGGAGCGGATAAGCCGATCGGCAAGCCGAAGGCACTTGGTATAAAGAAAGCTCTCGTGTTCTACGCGGGAAAAGCACCAAAAGGAGCGAAAACAAATTGGATTATGCATGAATATCGCCCTGCAAATGTCGATAGATCTCCTGGCAACAAACGCAACTTGCGGGTAATTTTTTTTTCTTTCCCTCAACCCAGACCTCGTATTATTAATTTATAATTAATTGATTTTATTAAATAAGGGGTAAAATTGACATTTAAGAAAAAAAACAGAATTAAAATGAACAGCATTATGCAACTAGCTGGAAAGGTGGGGCATATTCTGTTTCTGTGGCTGGCTTTGGGCATTATTCTTTGTAATGTTCACATAAATTTTCTTCATAATAGTTGAATAACATAGTAAGTTTTGATTGCAGCTTGACGATTGGGTATTATGTCGATTGTACAACAAGAAAGGAAGGATGGAAAAACATTATCCAACCCAGCAAGATCCTTCAATGAAATTTTCGGAAATGGAGGACCGGAAGCCAGATATTAAGATGACATTGCCTCCTCCACCTCCGTCTATGATGAATGACTTGCTACATATGGATACTTCAGAGTCGGTACCGCGATTACAGACGGATTCTAGTAGCTCGGAGCATGTGTTATCGCCGGAGATGACGATGGATAAGGAGGTACAAAGTGAACCAAAATGGAATGTTGAGCCCCAGAACAATGGGTTCAACGATTTTGGGTTGAATTACATGGATAATCTTAATAGCTTCCACATGGAAGATGATCCTTTTGCTCCTCATGTTGAGTACCAGATGAATCAGCTATCACCTTTACAAGACATTTTTATGATTCTACAACAGAAGCCATTTTGATTTTAATCATCAAATTCAAGCTTTGGTGGCTAAATTGATTTGATCAGACGGTGGAGAATAGCTACTTCTAGTGAAACAATGGTCTGTGTTAATATGTAATGTAATGATAGTTGTAGGACAATTCTTGACCATTGTAAGATCATAGATGAAATTCTTTCACATATCAATAACAAAGAAAGATTTGTCTAACAACAATTTTGAAAAAGTGAACATCTAATCTTTCCAATGCACAATACACTTTATTGATAATAACGTATATCAAATACAATTATGGAATCTTTCAGCCAAATATATATTCTATACTTGTTCACTATACAAAGACACGCCCATACCCCCTTCCCTCCCCTGTATTATTTATGGACAGCACGGCACAGAGTCCTTTTGTATGAAAATGCTGTCATGCCATTTTTAATAGACAAGGGCAACGAAAATTTTCACTTGATCATATGTTCATGGTTTTGTATTTGGGCACACGATCACAATTTGCCGGGATCCATCCAATCATTTGCTTTTCGTTGTCGTAGATTACCATTTTGTCTTGCATCGATATATCTGTGTACGATGATAATGAATGAACATTAAGGGTAGTGGTTCAGTTCAACATTCTGCTTATTTATGTTCAAAAAACTGGATATTAACTCTCTTACCTCCAATGACAATCAAATCTTGCAGCCCCACTTCAGCTCCATTCAGGATTCCCAAGCAAACATTTCCCTTTGACTGGTAGAACATAATGTTATGTTAACGTTTGGATGTCAATTGCTATTACTAAAACAATAAAGACAAAAGAGTTTAGATTTGGGTTCTACTTACTGATATTATTAGATATGCTTCAGGTGTCAATTCGAAAAGAGCTTTAGTTTTCCCATTAGTGAAGCTCAGGGCTAGGGGCTTGAAGTATTTCTTGACATCACGAATGTTTTTGAAAGGTCTCTTGCCTTTCCAACAAAGCGGCAATGTCTTATCATCTGCTGCTTCTTTCAATGGTTTTCCGGTTAACTCTTTCTTCATCTATACACAAGAAATATCAATGTAAATGATCATAGTACTAAGAAGGTTAAATATTGGCAATAGCCGGTCGGTACCATTGAATCATATACTTTATGAGTAGTCAAGTCATTATTTAAAATTTCTAGTAAACAAACAAATGGATCATACATGGTGAGCAAGTGAAAGTTCTTCTGACTCACCATAGATATTAAAGCTTGATATGCAAAGTGATTGAGGTAAGTATAAGAGCTCCCACTGTCAAAAACTACAGGTAGATTCTTTAACCCAGTAGTTTTCCCGCTGAAAAGGAGTTCTGCAACTCCGGGCGAGTAGTATTTGCTGACATAAAGCATTAGAGAAGGTGCTATGAGTAGAGGAAATAGATAAGACTATTGAAAGTGAATGGAGTGGATCGGGGATAGTTAATTACGTATGATCAGATGACATTGAACTCCAAATTACTCGTGAAGAATCATAAAGATCATCTCCAAAGAATAGAAATCCTCCACCTCGTCCGCTTAAACAGTGGCCAACAACATTTCGTACTAACTTCTGACTATTAAGTTGAGACACAATGCTGGATTTCCCCCTGCCAAGGCCGAGTATTCCATCTAAGGGATGATAAGAAGCGCCTGGAACTTGATCATAGCCACATCTGTGAAAGAGGAAATCAAGACATAGAATATGGCTTATGATGCATAGGTAAACAACTTCAAGTAAACATGATTTCTACTTGTCTATATCAAATGTTGTATACCTTGAGGAAAAAAATTATAATACAATAAAGGAGTACCTAATTGCCTTTCTGCAAGTTAAAAAAACTATTACATAGGTCTAAAATCAAATTTTTAACCAAAAGATCCCATGATTTACTAACTTTTCTCCCCGTATGAAATAGTTTAAGTAATCCGAAAACTAAACAGGTCAATTTAAGTCATCCTAGTTACAAAAGGGAAATAATCGGTCATTATTCGTCCTGCTTCTTGTGCACATCAATTGCAACATGATTTACAAAATTTTCATGAAATTATGAAAGGTTCAGGATAGAAGTAACATCTAGACGTTTGCTTTGATAAAGCACCATGTTTTATTTTTACATAAAACCAAAAAAGAAAAAAGAAAACAAAAAGCAAGGGATTAAAGAAAATTCAAACAATCTAAATTACCAACCCAAGAACTAGTCGAGGATTAAGCCGATGCCCGTTCGTGTAGTTGAAGGCAAAAGCATCCCTGACAAGGACACCAAGAGATGAGCCACCGTCAGCGTACTCAACCTCATAGTCACATTGATCTGGGTCATCACATTTGTGGTGGCCCGGCGCATGCAAGGATACGCAAATGGGGTCATTGCAAGGCACAAGGTCGTTGCTAGGTTTATAAAGCGGATGAGGCGCCTACAAATTTATGGATGGAAACCAATTAAGACATACCTCCCATTATTCACTCGTTACAACAAGTATAGAATGAGAATCAGAAGATTATCAAGACTATAAAATTCATATTTGGAAATTAATGGATGGAAACCAATTAAAACACTATCTCCAATTATTCACATATTCCAACAAACATAACCTTCTACAATAACACAGCATTATTCATTATAGAATGGGAATTAGAAGATTATCAAGATGGCATAAAAGTCATATTGGAAAGATACTATTGACGCACCTTAGTGCACTGGACGCAGGGCGCGTCACATTGGAGCCAAGTGAGATCACTGCCAGTGTCAAGATCAAGAAAGTAAGGTTTTGCTGGCTGTCCTACATACAGGGTGACGTTATAGTACCTGGAACACAAAAATTAAGAAAAAGAAAACATCCTTGACATCAAGATCATAATACTAAATTCAAAGATAATCCACGAAAAAGTAAAAAGTTTTAGAATGAACTGCAAATATATTTAACGCAAAAAGCGTGTCCATGGATCTTTTTACTTTCCCAGAAATCAATACAGCATACATACCCCATAGGATACACATTTCCATGGACCGGGAACAAAATTGAAGAACCAAAACGATTAACCAACATAGACGACGACGACGACGAGACGTTCCAGGTGAAAACAGAGACTTCTTCCACCTCAGTTGCTGATCATCAGTAGAAGCTGAGGATAAGCTGAAAAGTAGCGAAAACACCAACACCAGCACCGAACCCGCTCTCCCTTTTTTCATCTTTTAATTTATACCCCTCGTAAGCTATTGTACAAATGGATTTTAACTCTACAATGTGTTTGAGAAAAGGACAGAATGAAAATGGGTCCTGGGCCTGCCGGTTGGCGTTGCGCGGTATTTAGTAGTGTCTTCATACTTGCAACGCAAGGATTCATGGGTATTGCTTTGCTTGGTAATTGGGATTACAATTACATTCCTTTTCAATTGTGTTGGGTTTGGGTTTCATAGATTATTAGCTTAGAATTACACTTCTTCTAGTTGAGGCTTCTTTATTATTCTTTCCCACCTCTCCCGGTAGGTTGCCTGGACTCTCAAACAATTCGGATTCTTCTAGATAATGTCCATAAGTCAGCAATCTAAATATCTATATATATTCATTTGTTTAACATATACATTCAGCTTTCAGGTGTTGTCAATAGCTAAAAGAAAAATATGAGACTAATTCATTTACCTTAAATTTATCCCATCTCGATCAGAAACGAGTGGATCATCCGCCATTGGTGGCTTCCATCTTAGTTATTACTGACATTATTAGAATCCTTGTGTAGCGATCAATCTCCATACAATCATCATCGACACTCGAATAATTGGGATTGAAATCGACCCTCACAGTTAAAAGAATGACAATTGATCGTACAATAAATGTCATTGTAATAATTGGATGTGGAATGAAATTATGTCTGATGAAGATATAACAATATGAATGAAAAAAGCCTAGGTATTTTAAATCCAAGTATAGATTTCGGTGGGTGTCCAAATTCACTAGTAACCGAGGGGGGGATTTAGGTATAAGAATGACATAGCATTGCTCCTTTACTCGGAATTGAATTGGGCAAATTTCTTAGAAGTTTAAAATTGGGTTGAAATTTGTTGAACGTAAGAAGGGATCTCTTCCTTGTGGTGAACAACCTCTTGTCCTCTGGTACAAATAAGGTCTCTACGAGCTTCAAACATTGAACTTCGTATCTAAAAGATACACTCTCCTTTTCTGCGAATGGCCTTTCAACCTTAGGTGCCAAGTTCACGAAAGTTTAAACCATTGTCATCCTCATTTTTGTGAGTCGTCCCTTGCTTTTGAATGTGTTGTTTCCCATTAAAGCGTTTACTGGATAGACTTGAATGTGGGCGAGGATCTTTCGGACTCATTTGTGGGCTAAGGCCCATTTCATGGCGAGGTCCCTAATTGAAAAACTTGGGTATATAAACTAACAAACAGTGAGATTAATTGGTTTGAAGAATGAAAAGAATAGGGAAAGTAATTAGAAAAATAAAATAAATATTTCATTATTTAGTTGTGTTATAAAACCAATATTATCAAGTCTCTAGTTTACATTTGTAACCATTTCTTTCCTTTTTTTCATGAAAATATTATTATAAAGAATATTAGTATAAAAACTTTTTTTTTCCTTACACACATATTTATACATAAAACAAATCATTAAAAAAATACTTAAAAATTAAATATTTATAAGTATCCGTAATGGATACTTGTGAATATTTATTTACATCTGTACTTATACTAAACTTGTTGTATATTTTTACCTTTTTTTTTCTCAAACTTGTTTCAAGTCGACTAAAACGTATACAAAACTCATCTCATTAGGGTAGGTGTTAAAAGATTTGTAGATAAAATTGTCGTTTTTTGTCCCGAGTAAAACCGAGCAAAAAAAAACTAGTTTTGAAATAGAACCAATTTTTTTTATTTAGATTGTATTTTAAATATCATGGAACCAAAACTAAATCAAAGAATTAATTTAATTTTTGTAATTTATTTATAATATTTATTTTACATATTTTTAAAAAATAAAATAAATAAAAATTTATATAAATTATTCAATCAATAAAATAACATTTATATTTTTTTATCAAAATTATGAAAAATTAATTTTAAATAAATAATTCAAGTTAAAATATAGCAGATATTATTAGAACTTATTATTAAATTTGTATAATTATAACTCTCATACAAAATGTATCATATTTAATTCAATAAATAATTTAGTAATAAGAAACATTCTTTATCTGTTAAGCTATATTAAAAATTAATTAGTATATTTATAATATTTTATTTAACCTAATTATAATATTATTTGCATAATAATTTAATAAAATCATAATATGTGTATATTATTTTAAAATTATTGAATAAGTTAATAATTATAATAAATAAGTATATACTTAATATATTATTATTGAACATATAGTTGTACTATTATTAAAAAATTTATTTTTTTGTAATATATAATATTAATTCGAATAATAATATAATATTTTTAAATTATTTGTTGTATCTTAATTCTCATCGATAAATTACTTCTCATCTCTTTCATTCATTTTATTTTTTTTTATTTATATATTTTAATACTTTTATAATTTAATATTATTGACTCTTTAACTCACTCTTTAATTTTTTATTTAGATTAAATGATACTAATTATAAAACAGTTGTATATACGTCTGTTAAGATTTTTTCATCTAAAACAAAAATAACATTTGATATACGGTGATATTTTATTTTATTGAAAATTTAGGAGAATTTATATTGGGGACCGATAATGCCCTAGGATATCTAGCTTTTATTTAATTGTAAAAAATCAAATTTTTTACAAAACCGATAAATTAATTCAAACAAAACTCGTAAACAAAGAAAAATAAAACTATTGAGTTAAAGAAACCTATCTTGTTCTAAAATTAATATGACTGCTTAATGTGATAATTTTTAATTCTTCCCACTAACTTTTAGCAGATATGATTAATGTGATAATTTTTAAAACACAAATATTACTAAAAAAATTTATAAATTTAGGTTAAAATAACACATAATTATAAATGACAACATTATCAATAATTGTATTAAATTCAAATTTAAAATTTTAACATATAAATTCATTTACGACATAATTGACTATTCAAAATATTATACTGTACTAGTGAATTTATTATTTATGAAATATTCTATATTTTTATTTTTTAATAAGTAATATTATACATTTATAAAATTACAACTCATTTAATAGTTTAGTAATCATATTAAATTAAAATTTTTAATTCTTGAGTCGATTATCAAATATATCTGGTTCCGATCAACCTCTATTTAACATGACATAAATACAACTAATACCTGAACCTGAATTGCCACCCCTACTCGCAATGGAGCAAGGCAAACACCACAATAAACTAAAATTTTTATTTCTTACTGGAAACTAAACTTGCTTTATAATTTATGTTGAAGAACTTTTTTCCCTTGTCTGGTACTGGAAAATAAATATTTAAATATGCAATTAGCAATGTTTATTAGCATTATATTATGCTCTAAGATCCACCTTGAATATAAACAATGAAGTAACACAAAAAGAAAACAACTGAAATCCGTCTCTCTTTTCAGTCTCTAGACCATCCAATCAAAGCAAGAATTATGTCAAATATGTTACCATTGATCAGGGCCTTCAATAATCTTCCCTTTTCAGGTGTGTATGGTGGATACCTGGCGGCTGAATCTCCGTCAAAGCTTCTATAAAGAACTGCCTTCTTGTGACTAAAGGCGTCGAAAGAAAATTTACCGTGGTATGATCCCATTCCACTCTCTCCAACTCCTCCAAACGGTAAGGAGGAAACCGTTGTCTACAAAATTTGTAAAGCAGCATGCACTGATCAATTAGTTAAGAACAATGATAGTTCAGAATGAAGATCTAATTACTGATAAATAGATAGTTCAGAATGAAGATCTAATTACTGATAAATAGATATGTATCCATGCATTTATTGACTTACAAGCTTATCTTGTAGGTATAGATAAATGTATTTATGCAGCATAACATTACATTCTTGAGCAGAAAAAAATATATATGCACAAGAATGTCTAAAAAATTCCCATAACTTGTTTCTTCTCTCTCTCTCTCTCTCTCTCTCTCTCTCTCTCTCTCTCTATATATATATATATATATATATATATATAATAGAAGTAGCATTAAAGTTTTACCTGAGACTGACCCATTGAAGAAAGACATAATAATTCTGATAAGTTTGGTTCAGGGAGAGGAAACTTGAGCTAGGTTCGGAAATCAATTCATATTTCCTATCTCATACTTTTGCTAGTGCAAAAACCATTTGAAACAACTAAAGCAAGGATATTTCATGGTATGGGTCTAAATTTTGTGAGAAGAAACATAAATAGATGCAAAGATTTCATTACGGCAAATAGTTACAAAAAATGGTATTCAAATATTTGAACTTATTCATCTAATAACAAGCTAACTATTTGTCAGCTCCATGTTAACTTACACTACGTGATTTAGACTGCTATTACTGAAATTATAGTTGATAAAGGATGAGGTTGATAATTCAGATTCTAAGATGAAGAGTTTGGGGATTATTAACGTATGCAAAATTGCTATAAATGTGTACATGCAGAGTGGTTGGTGAGTATGAGTATGGGTTTCAGGAAGATATAATCACATGCAGAATTGTGTCGTTGAAGACTATTCCTCCCGCTGATATGTTCTGTACAAAATCTTTCTTCAGCTGCTCATCATCAGTGAACAGATATGCGGCAAGAGGTTTAGGCTTTGATTTTATGACGTTGAAGCTGTCTTCTATTTTTTCAACCTTTAAAAGATTCAGAACAACAAAAAATTAATTCCAATAACCGACATCTCACAAATAAAAATTCTCAGTTCTTTTGATATCGCAAAAGCTAACCACATTTGACTAGAAAGAGTGAGTTAAATGGAACAAAGTGTCCATAGCATCAAATAGACTAATACAAAATCCTCACAGTGACAATTGGTAGTAATGGCCCAAATATCTCTTCATTCATGATCATAGAGTCTTCTGGAGCATCCAACAAAATGGTTGGAGCTATCTTTCTGCAATACAAATACAATAGATTCCTAAATATTGAAATAAAGTAAATTTCTAGAAAAAACAAAATAAAAACTAGACTATCAAACCCACAGTCGGTTTTCATCCCTTTGGCCTCCATAAACAATTTTGTCCGAGACTCTATCCTCATCCAAAAGGCTTGCAAGACGTCTGAAGTGGAATAAGTTTACAATGCGAGATAGATCTTTTGATTCCATTGGAGATTTCCCGAAAAATTCCTCCAGTACAGTTCTTAGAGTATTTATCTACTCAACAAGCATGTATTCAAGAAGATAATCACTTGAAACAGAAACAATTTTTTATTCTTTCAAATCCTCTTACCAACTTAGGAGCAAAGTCATTAGTTGTTATGATATAGTCAATGCCAATACAAGCTTGCCCATTGGTGCATGTCCACTTGCCTGCTATAATTCTCCTTGCAGCGACCTTGAAAGAACTTGCACAATCAGATTCATGCATGGCAAACGAAATTAAGATGAGAGACATAGTTTATCCTGAGTATGAAATGTCTTACTTGTAAGTTAACATTTGAATCAACAACAGTCGGGCATTTGCCTCCAAGTTCCAGGGTTAGGGGTGTTAGGTGCTTTGCAGCAGCAGCCATAACAATGCGCCCTACTCTTGGGCTACCTAGACAAATCAGAGGCTGTTAAAAGAATTAATCACAGTCATCAAGTGTGAAATGCAAATTAATCTTTGACATTAAGGTATTGTCAATGTCTTCATAGGAGAAAGCATGTGTTTAGCAAGTCTATTTTACAAAGAAAGTTGAAAATTTCTTGAAACAGCATCTTAAGAAATTAAATAAAACAGAAAAGGGAGAAACCTGTATAGAAAATCTTATCCCACTTTTGTTCAAGTAATGCAGATGTTTCAACAATGGCCCCCTCAACAACTCTTACAGCAGATTTATCCAAGTATTCTTCCAGTAATTTTGCAAGCAGTGATGATGTGGCTGGAGCAATTTCTGATGGTTTTAGGACAACAGCATTACCAGCTGAAATAGCTCCAATTACTGGATCAAGAGACAACACTGAAATGCAGACACATAGAATGTGTTCCGATTTAAAAAATAACAATGATGATGTTTGAAATCAGATTAGATGATATGAACAAAATTCCTGCAGAATTTTAAATCAAAATATCAAATGCATCTCATACTTCAACACAGACCAGTATTAGACACTTTTTCATCATATCCAAAACAATACCATTGACAAAGAACTCCTAGAAACACTGTTTTCTCTAGAAACTACCAATAATACAGCAACGAGCATAGCATCACCTTAAACTTAGTTGTGAAGACAGACTTATGAAATTGGCTCACTCTTTGAAAACATTAAGTCAAGAAGGCACGAAAAAAATGATTTTAAGCTTATTGAATACAGGGCAAAGAAGCTTAGTATAATAATTAAGTTGCATACTAAAGGGGTAGTTCCAAGTTGAGATGACCAAAACAACACCCAAAGGTTCTGAAACAATTTCTGCCGAGGATGGATATGTTGTTAATGGAGTTTTAACCTGAAAAGATATATTGTTAGAGCATTTTGCATTAGCTTTTGAATTGTTCTGGATCATATTAATCTTAACACAACTCTAAATTGCAGCAGTAATTACCTTCTCTGGCTTTATCCATGATTTCAGTTCTTTAAGAGCCAGTTTACATGAGCTTTTTGTCATAGAAATCTGCAGTATAGAGTGTACAAACTCGTAATAGATACAATACATATGCTTGGAATAATTAATAGAAAATGAAATGATTATTAAGTATCAATATATTGTTCAATTATAATATGAGTAATGCTTCAATTTATTCATTAATATTTGCTAGTAATTAAACATTAATTAATTGAATCAAGTATTATAGCAAATGAAAAAGACATTAATATTTTAATAATTATTAAAAAAATAAAAAGAAAGGAAATAGAAAAATGACCTCGGATATAAAGGTTTCAATTTGGGGCTTGGAGAGGTCTATATAAACGGCTTCCATAATCTCCTTCTCCTTTTCTTCTATCATATTCGCAATCCTTTGTATCTGTGACATTCTCCATTCATAACTCTTTGTCTTGCCTGAATTAAAACTCTTCTGAAGCTCCATCACCAACAATGCAGCTTGGTCTGCATCAAATTTTTGCTTCTCTTCTGCTGCCATTAGTGATGATAGAGTTGTCCCTGAGCAACTAATAATTCATGAAATCAACTAATTAAGTGATTTTACATCTGATCAAACAGAGAGAATATATATATATATATATATATAGAGAGAGAGAGAGAGAGAGAGAGAGAGACATGCACCACCACTATATACCGGTATGAAGAAGCGATAAACCGGGACTTGGGAGTGGAGTATGGAAAGGATATTATAAAGGTCTGATTGTTGTTGCTGTATCTGTGCCTGTTATTGCATGTTAGAGCACTGTTGAAGCTGCTGGCTGCAACTGCACTATTTCATCACAACCAAATTACAAATAGCAAATGGGAATTGAATTAATAAGTACTACTAGCACAAATAAGAAAGCAAGAATGATCTTTCCTCATATGTATAAATGCACATTTAGCTCTTGCTTGGTGATGCTAATTAGCACTACCCAAGAAAAGTAACAAATAGAAGTACTTATCTATGTATTTAGCTATTTATTGTAAAGTTACTAATCAAATTTAATTAATACCAGAGCCGATTTCAAAATGGTACGTAAGAACTTATTAATTAAAATAACACTCGCGGTACTAAGTATTTTAATGAATTTCTCAAAAAAGTATTTAAAAAAAAAGCAAAAATACATAAATGTTTTTATTTAGTGGTACTCCTAAACATACTCTTAAGTCTATCAACTCATTAATCATATTTATCCTTGGATTGTACAAGATCAATTGATGAAAACTTGAGTTACCATTTTAAGTATAAAGAATTTGACTTAAAGGAGAAATAAAATACAAATGTTACATATAATTATATTTTGACAACATAAACAACAGTATTGACTAATGCCTTAATATCTTTTAAAAATTTTGCATAACGCAAACAAACACCAGTTATGAATAAATCTAACCTTTCAAATATGGCCGGCACAACATGTTATTCAGTGAAATTTAAACTATAAAATAGATTTTTTTAAGACGGAGTAATCCTTTCGACTTCACAATTTTGTCGTTTTTAGTTGTCTGTAGTTACATAGACTTATTTATTTTAGTTTTTGGCACCCAGTACTTTAGATTTTTAACAGTTTGACCCCCAAATTTTCATGTCAAAAGTGTTAAAAATCTGAACTCCTGACATGGGCAGTATTTATAAGTTTAGGTTCTGCTATTAGAGTTAAAGAACAAAAACAAAATTAATTTTTTAACAATAGAATAGGCAGGTTCAAAACATTTGGGGTCACCCCTTGCACTCTCGATTTGAAGTTTCCTTAGTCCTTGTTTTGAAAAATAATAATAATAAAAAAATCCTGACGAAGTTCACCACCAAGTTCCCCAGAAATGTTATATACCACCAAAGCAGTTGATCTTTAATATTCTTATCGATTTTCTGATTGATCAGGTTCTTTTAGAACTTCTCAAATGCATTAATTCCATTCCATGAGCAGCGAGGAAACGATTAAATGCAATCTTTAACCATGCAAAAGCTCGACAAACAGGATTCCTCAGCGGAAATATATATAATTTGTGAAATCTTTCCCAAGACATAAAAATTGTTCATTAAATGCACAAAGTAGATAGATAGATACCTGATGCAAGGTTGAACAGAGAGGCGTTTCATGGCAGGTCCGGTGAGTGCTTTTGCTTGCAGCTTATCTACAAAAAGAGTGATTGTTATGTTCCAGAAATTTTTCGCGCGCGTGCTTTGCTTTTATTTTCTCCGCTCCATGTACGAGGCCTGAAATAATTGGTACATGGATCTAAAATGTATTTATTTGATAAAAAAGGAATTAAGATTTTCTCAACCATTGAAGCAGAAGCAGTCACTGGATAACGTTAACAACTGTTCACTGCGTTATTTGGATTTGTTTGGTCAAGTGTCTGTTCACAAATAAAAACCATGCGGTTCCCCGGGCGAATAAAGTAATTCTAATCTTTTAGTTGCATCGGCAGGTTTGCACTTAGATGGCTGTGGACCCCCCAATCACTATTTGGTAAAAACAATTAAAAAAAATAAAACAATTATATACCCTTTGATTTCTTAATGGTCCGGCCCGTGACTTATCGGCCCAATCACATACACTAGACTTCTTTTCCCGGCTTGCAGGTCGCCTAGCCACCGTTGATCATGGCTGTAACACCATTTCGTGTTTCATAAATTGCAACAATGCCGGAGCAGAGTTTGTTCATGCCGTAGCAGATGGAGTTTCTGCTGCTGATATTGTTGACCCTGTCTATGTTCCTGGAAATATTATTCATTCTGGTTTTGCATTAAAAGGGTTGAAGAACTTTGAGGGTACCTCACAGCCATTACTAGCGGTGCAAGTAAATGGGCTTGAAGACGGCATTTCTATTGGTTGCACAACAAATCATACTGTTGTTGATGCCTCATCTGCTTGGCATTTCTTAAAATCTTGGTCTGAAATCAGCAGAGGTTTTGATTCTTTATCTAAATCTCCAGTTCTTCAGCGTTTCGAAACTGATTACCCCATTCTCATGCCAGAGTTGAAGAAAGAACAAGAAGTGTTGAACATGCCGCCTTTGCAACTAAGAGTCTTCCATTTTTCAAGTGAAAATATTGCCAAACTGAAAGCAAAAGCCAATGCTGAGATTGGCACCAACACAATTTCCTCCTTCCACGCACTCATAGCACATGTCTGGCGATCTGTTATTCGTAATCAATATCCGGATGATCCGGAACAAGAATACTTTGGAAATGCAATTCAGGTTGACATGGTGACACTGAAAGCAAGAGCGCTGGTTGAGAAAGGACTTGGGCATGCGGCGTGGCGGATGAACAAGAAGATTGTTACGTGTTACGTACAAAGGGGAAGAAAAGGTAAGAGATTTCTTGGAATCTTGGGAAAGAAAGCCTCATTCTGTGAAATGGGGCGGCATGGCAAGTAATATTTCGTCGATAACCATAGCTAGTTCCCCCAAGTTGGATGTTTACGGCAATGATTTTCGGTGGGGAAAGCCAATTGCTGCAAGAAATGCGCCGTCGGGCAAGAAAAATGGAAGGTTAATGTTGTTTACTGGAAAAGGAGGAGGAAGCGTAGACATTGAAATTTGCCTTCCATTCGAGACACTGCAGAATATGGGAAATGATGAAGAATTCATGGATGCTGTAAGTGTCACCACGTAATTGTGAACCTTCCTGAATTCATGGTTGTACATTAGTAAGCTATGCTGCATACTGCAGATGCAATGAACATCCAAATAAATCATTAAGAGGTATGCTAAATTTGTCCCATTATCATCAAATACAAGCAAATTAGTGAGTTTATCAATAAAATTACCATTCCTAATTTAGATTAAGATCTTAATAGTTATTTCAAATCTATTAGGACTAAAAAGAAAATACAATTCAACAAACTATAACTATACATCTATTATTTATTATTTAATTTTATCATTAGACTTCAAGTTGAATGATTAATTGCATTTAAGTCCTTCATGTTTTAAAATTATTATTTAAATATTACTAATGTACATCTAATATTTTTCATTTTAGTTTAAAATATTTGAGTCAATTTTACTTTCATCCTTGCGCCAAACTTTTACTATATTTTTAAGTTAAGTTTTTAGACTATAATGATAATGAATATGAGAAATGTTAAGAGATTTTTGTAGAACTAAAGTGAAGTCGAATGTCAGTGGTAGTTATTAAATAACTTCAAAGCCCATCAACCATTAGAGAAAAATGCAAAGAAAATTTAATAAAAAAACGAAAATGAAATTGACTCAAATATCTGGACTAAAGTAAAGAATATGAAAATTATTAAAATATTTCTATTGAAGTGATATTTTAAAAGCTTAAAGGACTAAAATGCAATTAGTTCAGTTAAAATATTAGAGTAGTGACACGTGGTTTTTAGGAGAAAAAAATCCCGGCAGAAAAATTGGTCAAAAAAGGAAAAGACAAGAAGAAGAAAACAAAAAAGAGGGAGAGAAATTATGTCACGATACAAGTTACAGCATTTCAGACATGTCTTACAGAAATTGAACTTGCAAGGGTAAAGAAGATGCTTCCTCTCCCACTAAAGCTGCTCAGATCTTTGGTTTTAGGGCAAACCATTTACAACAACCACCTTCCTCTTCTTCATTCACAAAATTACTTTGATTCTGATTCCCACACAAGCAACAAACAGCAACTGCACACTACCAAAACACCATTGCTTCTGTTTCTTCCTACAAAAGAGCTTGTTACTGATACTTACAGATTAGCCACCATTGCCAGAGACATGGGTATGGATTTATATCCAACCCCATCACTTTCTCACATCATTTTCTCATACCCATCTCCCTCTTCGTCTTCGTCACCCTCTCAATTGTCTTCTTGGTCTTCCATCTCCTTATCTTCGTCATTGATTTTACCAAACGACGCCGTTCCTCTTCCTTTCCCTTCACTTTCCTCCTCCTCGCTTTCCCATCTTCGTTCCTTTGTTTCACTCTCGAAAGGGCTCTTCAAGCTCGTCTTTATAACCAAGAATTCTGATACCATTGAAGATAAAGTTGACAACAATTCTAGTAGTCACTGGAACTGCTGCTCCTTTTCTCTGTTTTCTCGTTTAAATGGTGATCGGATCAACACAATGGAGGCTTTTTCTCGAGCTCTGGCTGGGATGGGATGGACCCTTTTCAAAACAAAGAAGAATTCATCAACGGAGTCTAGAGGTGGTAATTCGGTGTATTTGTTTAGGAAAGTTGATTCGGGTCGGGCTCGGGCTGGGAGAGTTAATGGAGGGTGTAGGATTAGGGAACTGAGGTTGCCTGCATTGGATTTTAGGAATGCTCCTTTGAGGATTTTGCAGTATGTTGTACTAATGACCGATGATATGTTCTATCTCGCATAAATCGGTATGTTTTTCCTTCTCCAATTCCTACTTATCTGTTTCTTTGGTTTCGTTTTATTGAATATTGTTGCCTTGTTTATATTTTCCATGCTCAACTTTCGTGTTTAGTTGGTGTAATATTTGATTTTGTTTTGGGTTGATATCAAAACTAGCAATTGATACAATAAATTAATGCTACTTGAAATTTAATGGCAACCGTTGGGAGTTTTTTTTTATCCAATGATCTGAAAATTGTGTATAAAATGTGGTGGTATCATGGATGCTGCCCCATTTTTTTAGGTGATATATTGGTTCAATGTATGTGCTTGACTTTCTCTTAATGTTTTATTGTTGTGTTACAGTGAAAGCAGTACGAAATATAGGAACTCTTTTGCCCAAATAGAAGAAGGCATTAGCTTTTATTTTCCTGTTTTAGGTATGTTTATAATTTATGTGCTTACAACAGCTGAAGTATTTAGTAAAATCACTTTATTTGATAACTAATGTTTGCTAACCCCTCACTCCCTATCTGTTCTATTCAACCTCAATTTCTTACTCTAGATTTGCAAAGTAGAATTGGAGAGCCAAAACTTTTCTAGTTGATGATGCATTGGTATTTATTGTATGTTGCATTCTTTGTAACAAATTATAGAGCTGAAAGATTATTTGCTGCATTAGTAATATTAATTTCTTAAATCTCTTGTCATCAGTTGCTTGTTAGATTGTACTAAAGTTCAGTATTTTCTTTTTCTTTTATTCACATTGCGTTATCCGTATGAGTTATCTCTGCCTGTGTTAGTTTCCTAAGAGAAGTGATATATAACCAATAACTAGACAAACTTGAAAGCAATGCTCCATTATGATATTTTGGCTATCATACGATACCATGATTTCTATATTAGTAACTAGTGATGGTTGAATTTTCTTCCGAGAATTATGGCTTTGAGTTGGTGAGATTTCCAATTTAATCTTCCTTCCCAATTGAGCTAGTGTTTGTGTCTCTTAACTCGGGATTGATGAACTTTTAACATATTAAGGTATGGGTTAAGATATTAAAACTTCTGTTGGTGGTAGTGTTAGCCATAACTTAAATGGACTGATCTATGCTTTCAAGAAATTGTAATAACTGTATGAGTTCATAATTAGTCAAATATTATTACTATGTTTGCATATTACTGGAAGGAGTAACTAAGAGATCATAATATATAGTAAATTAGACCAAAATACATTATTAAAAAGGAATCAGGAATCAGATTTGCTTTGATCTCCATGTATTTTCCACATCAAAGCCCTAAACCACTGCGATGAGTGCATACCTGAAGGAATGAATGCAAGTCTCAAAAAGAGGAAATGAGGGAGAGAGTATGAAGAGCAGGGGAACAGTCTCCTCTTCCTTTGATGTATGGACTGAGATTTTATCTTTTCTTTTGTTATAAACTCATACAAAGTTGCTGCTATATTGCCAGACATTAGCATGAGTTTTATGATTTGATCCACAATATCTTCACGGCAATATTATCTCATCTCATGGCTTTAATCAATACGCCTATAGCTCTCTTCTGCTGTCATTGTTTCTTTGTGATGGAATTAAATTTTCATGGTAGTTTTGTTAACTATAATTTGATTCAATGGATTATAACTGAGCTCCTCTAAGTGAACCCTAACCATGACTGTTATAAATGATGCCATGAAGGCAGTTGCTCAGAAGCAAAATATCAAACATTAATCTATTGAATGTTAGTGAGAGTGGCAGTCTTGGTGCAAAAGGATTTGAGGTTGAGATTGGTGCAGAAGTCATTACGCATTCTTATGCTTGTGTGATTAGTGTTGCACTTATTGTGTTGATGGATGCATTCAAGGGCTTCCAAAATCAGAACAAACTGTTCAAAGAATGAGAGTAAAGGCTAAATCTTGATGAGGCATTCAATAACATGTGCCTGCGAAAAGTACTTTTTGTATGAGAATTGAGTACTGAGTAAGATCAGAGGAGATGTATTTGGGTAAAGATTCTCGGTGGGTGTTTAATATGGCCACATTTAAATACCGGCCAATTAGATGGTATCAATGTCACTGGAGCACGGATCTTGATCGCCAAAATGATTTTCATCTTTGCATTTATAAGTGCAGTCTGTGTGTGTGTATGTTTTGCACCCAGTAATGTACCCAGAGTTTATTTCTTTTAATACTTTTATAGGATGTAAAAATTGTGAAAGGTGACGGAACTTGTATATGAATTTTGTGATTCAGGATGGATATCATATGATTTGTAAGAAGCGTTTATACCCATGTAGAGCAAGTGAACAAGACAGACAGGAGCAGAGCAGGGAAGATCGTGGACTTCGAAATATCACCATACAAAAAGGAATATTGACAAAGTTTTTGTGTATTTTATATTTTCGTCTTTCTTTCATGTTTAATGCTATGTAGATCAAAAAATTAATGGTCCAATTGCAGATAAGTGTCTTCCCAGTTAATTATGCTCAGCAAAGACGCAAAGTTTACACAATTTAAATATAAAATTAGATATTTGAGAGTATCTGATCCTTAATAAATCATATAGTTTGGTACGAGGTTCATTTGATCAATCAGGAAATTGATTCAAAAGTCTTAAATAGAATTATACATTCAAGAGGTGACTGAAATTCATCTGTATATCATGTGGTATTTAATTTTTTAAAAATTTGCTCAATCTAACTAATAACTATAACTATGAACTAATAAATTCGCATTGCACTAGGAAACTTTTTAACACTAAAATTTCTTGCTTTTATGCCTGCTCTGTGCATTTTACTATTAGGCTTTCGTGCCAATAATTCTAGTCCGAATTCATGCAGGTCAGTGTGCACTGTACAACTCATAAATTTCCGACACCATACCGACCTCATGTCTTGCCGACCGGGCCTACAATTGACCAAATTAGGTAGGCTTTCAATTTTTTCAAGAGGAAAATTATACATATGCAGCATGAATGTTGCATATCAAGCAGCATAACTATTTCATAACAGTTTACTTAAAAATAAGACAGGAAACATTTTACAAGCTCAATAATGCTATGAATGTAAAATGTAATATAAATTCTCTTCGTACAAACTAATATGACAAGATTTTTATAATTATCACGTCTCGTATAATTTATTTTCTTTAAATATCGTTAAAATATGATACATATCACAATTATATAATATTACTATAATTTATATGGCTGAATTTGAATAAAAGTTTTTTTACATTGCAATAACAACATTCAATATTCAGTATCCTATCATCACATCCAATTCATCCTATTCAAATATTTGACCATATTTTCAACGCTTTTACTACGTTAATTACCACAGCTCATTGAATTGACACACAAAAAAATAAAAATAAAAATCAACCACTAATAACATAAATTATAAACACAATAAATCTTTTAAGCCCGGCACTTCCAACATGAACCTTTCATTCTCCAATAAATCAGTATTGTAAAAGAGGAAAGAAAAGCATTAGTTTTCGAGAAAATAAAATGAGTTTCATGACGTACCAAGCCATATCTTACTTCTAACTGCAAGACATAACCCAGACTGTTTGAAACCTCATTCTGCAAACAAGGTTTCTTCATTCATTCTCAGTCACAGCTCATATTCTCGAATGGCAAAGATAGAATATATAACAACTTCAAGAATGTATAGGCCAAAATTGACAGATAGAAATCGTATTTACCCTTAAAGGGTCAATTTATGACATGTTATCACATTTTACACAGATAATGGCCTATCCACAGCTCAGTGAAATGCAGAGAACAAAACCTTAAAAATGCAACTATTAAACAAAAATAAAAATATTTGCTTTACATGCATCAAAATTGTACCGACGAATCATGTTGTATGAGCACCATGAGTCCGTGAAGCCCATATACCAAACACAAGAAACCAGAAGACGAACAATATAGCCCAGTAGCGTGCAGGTCCATACTTGATTCTAGTTAGCACAATCTGCAAGTTTCAAAAACATAAATATTAATTCAAATTATCAATTTTTTTTCCCATGCCAGCAGTTGTCTCCCTCTGCACCAAATTTTCAAATCAATGAACAATAAACCAAAATTCATAATCGCATGCAAAAATTTAAGAGGAACATATCTCATGGCTTAACCATGTCATTGAGCAAAAGCTAAATAATTTGCTAAATAATGAGAGACAACCAGACTTTCTAAACGGATTTTTTTGTGAGAAAATAAATTCATCAACAAAATATAAATCTCAAATCCAATGGCATAAATTATCAGAAACAAAAATATTGCTGTAAGCATATCAAGAAGGGTTTTGGCTTATTTTTCACAAGTTCCTTCTGGAGAAGAATATATTCCTGGTCTCTTGGCTGAATGAAAAAGCCATCACTTGACATTTCTGCTGAAATAATGTCGCTAATGCTCATGATCCTTTGCACAGGAATCCTAGAGTATAAATTACAATGCTCACCACTCGGTGTCAAGGATTTCTTCGCATATACACACATGAAGGAGTTTTTTTTTCTTGTGATACCGTGAGCATTTTGCTCCCCTACTTAGGTTTTCGTAGACTTGGGTATATTTGTTCCATTTGTAAAGTCTAGAGAGGGGGTTACCAACAAAGAAGCACCTTACATTCTATGCTCCAGCAGCTCAACAGAATTTCACTTAATGACAATTGGATTGTCTGTTGAGGCACTCTATAGGCCTTTTCAGGCCCCAAAAAGGGACACTAGATAAACAGTTTTAAAAGGAACAAATATTTGTCTCTCTCTCCACCCCCACCCCAATTGAGCATGTGCATCTTAATTGATAGGCTCTCAATAATCTACTCCATCATTTTCATAAATCTTACCCATACCACATAGCTGAAATTACCAATCAGTTATCAAATTTGGAGATAATCAAAATATCTCCATTATCATATTGAAAAGGCTACGGTTTGTTTACAATGATCCCCCCACCATAGTATCTATGTCACCAAACTTTATTCATTTTTTAAATTTCAACTGCAAATGAGATGGAAGACAGACTACACTTATGACTACAGCTTGGCTTTACACCAATTACCACCACAAATAATATTATTCCCTTAAAAGATTATAACAATTCCAGTTACATCTGTCAAGAGTGTAATGCTTGATTGGCTGCCAACACAATCAACAGAGTCAGTAAAAGGCACTTGAAAGGATCAATTTATGGGTCTCCTTATATTTATTCAAGCAAAAAGAATATTACAGATACGGGATTTTTAAGTTGTAAGGAGAGATGGTAATACTCATTGGCCAGAAGGATAACTGAAATAGTTATTCAGGATGGAATCATTTGTCTTAAACTACAAGATAAGAGGAGTGGTGCTGGAAGAATATGTGCAATCGAAAGAAATTATAAAATATTTTGGAGCCTGCCAGTGGGAATGGCTTGAAAGGTGGAACAAAAGATTACGACATTTTACACCCTTCTTTTGCTAGGGATTCCAGGTTTCCAGTATTTCTGATTGCCAAAGAATAAATGATCTTTTCTCTGGTCATCATCCAAGATATGAAGTCAATTCTCATTCACCCTTGCACATAAGCTTAAAGTCATCTACTGAATTATTTTCTCATTAATTTAACTTTTTGAATTTTGATTTTGCAGCAAGTATAAAATTTCTCTTGGCTTCATTAGTTTTCCCCAAAATTAAACTTTTGGTGACAAAAAAAATCAACATGCTAATTTTATGATGCGCTCTTAATATTAAAAATACCATTGATGGTGCAGTTTCATGTCTTAATTTAACTACTTACAGGATATAGCATTATAAGCCACATATTCTTGTTCAACTTGACTATTTCAATTGATTTGGCCTTCTGAAAAACTTCCCCGCAAAAATACACCAAGGAGGGAAAGAACATTTTATTTCGAAAAGACAAAGTGTAAGAAGCCTCTCAACATTTTAATACGGCATCTCCTCCATCCATTCACTTCTTAGCAAATTTTGCTTTCTGAAGTTTAAACTTGCATATTATGATAATTATTATCACTATCTTCCCCAACAATCAAGCTTTTGCTCACTTTTTTCGGCTAGAATTTCACTTATATATCTTTTGAAAGTAAAGAACAAGGACAATAAGACTTAAGTTATACAAGTACTACAGAAGCAAAGACCTCAACTAGTTGAGATGACATTGAAAATTACACTTAAAATCAGCAAAAGTTGGATTCAATTTTGCAGCAACAGTTATACCTTCAGACCAATCAAAAATTAAAATCACAAGCATATCAGCATAACTTTCCAATGATACCACTAACAACAAGCAAGAAAATAATAATGCTCCTGAACAGTGCCATAGCAATTGAAGACCAATCAAAAAACTTCTGCGTTTCATGTTCTCTTTTGCTTGTTAAGGATTGCAAAACTTCAAAAGCTTATAAAATTTTAATAACAGTAAATGAGTCTGAAGCTATTGAGTCATATCAAATGCAACTATCACCAATAAAGCAAAACAAAATGAAGCAGGATCTAATCTACTTACAAAGCGAAAGAAGACCACAACTGTCAAAGCACAAATGCCTCCAAGAAGAATATGAAGACCACTTTTAGCAGTTTTCTGCACAAAAAAAGAGGATTCTCAGATACAGCGCATAAAACCCCTCGAAAATTAAACTGATAGGCATTTTACATCCTCCCCAAAATACAATAACAATATTGCAGGGCAATTTCCAGGACCAGTCTTTTCCATTTTTTTTCTATGATTTATAACATTAGGAAAGGCCAGGAAACCCAACCCTAGTACATAGAAGTATAGAAGAGAGCACTCGGACCAAAAGAAACAAGAAAATAATAAAGACAGTAATGCCTAATTTAATATATCAATTAACTTCAAACAGAAATAGCAGATTATTATAGTATGACACTTTCACAAATTTTTTTGACCCATAAACATAAAAGAGACAAGTCTGTAATATTAATAGGAAAAATGTTATAGAAAACAATATATTGCATGACCTGTTATCTACTTTTTATCCAGCACCACTATAGACACATAATCTTGTATAATGAAGAATATCAATCGTCCCTATGGCAATAGCTGGCTAATTAGATTTATGCCAATTAATACACATGACAGTTAATATACCATTTGAAACCAAAAAATGCCAATATAAAACAAAACATAAGCCCAGAGCAAACACATGTTGAGAAGACTGGTAAAAAGCAATGTAAGATGTCAACTTATAACAGCATGACAGCACTTACATCAGATATAATACAGAAGTTTTCAAATTATTTAGGCTTCATATCAGGTAGTTGTTGTATCCAAAACTTTTAATGTTGCTTTTGAGTTGGTACTAGGCTCTAGTTATTAATGCAAACTTCCAGCTTTGATTAAACACATAGAAATCTTGTGAAAGCAAATGCAATGCAGTTCCTTGCCATATGCAGGGAGCTAAAAGCATCATTTCTCCGTCCACTATGCAAATAAAGTATAACGCTGCTTAATCCGACACACCTTTCCAACACGAGGAGCAATGAGCCACGCGAGAGTGACAGTGAGTAGCCCTGTAGCAAGCAAAATCCCAGTACCTTCCACAGCCCATTTGGTTGCAGGATTTTCAGCAGGGACAACTTCTTCAGAGGCAGTATTCAAAGGTTGCTCGGAAACAACCTGTGAAACTGCATTAGAATTACTGTTATTATTTATATGCGGACTAAACCATAATGAAATCTCACTTAGCCTTTGCCGTCTGATAGCAGCAACAGCATCAGGATCAATCCCTGAACTTGTATGCACCTGTACAGGATTGGGTTCCCCACTGGCAGTCCGCTCCCTTAATGCTTCATAGTCCTTTAATGAAACTACAATCTTTTTAAAATCAGCAATTCTGATATTTTTTGCAACATGCCCACAGATTTCACAAACAGTAGATCCATGATTAACAAACCACTTAAGGGCACAAGCATAGTGTACCAAAGAAAGATCACTTTTGCAAGAACAACCAAGTTCTATTAGTGTGTCTTGATTGTGATACGTGCCCATCTCTAAATCAGTGTTACAAATGAAAACTTCCCCGTCAGGACTAATGAACTCAACAAAAACAGGTTCTCTGCCAAGATTTTTAACACCTTCAACGTCTTTTTGGATTTGTTTGCCATCAGATTGTATTTCTCCATTGCTTTTGTGGTCTTCTTGTAATGGAGGAGCAATCCCTAAAAACCCTAATGCAGCATCCCCCCTTTTGTCAGATTCAGCACACTGACAAACACGGCAAGTTGCCGAACCCGCCTCCTTGTCTAGACTGTACCGAGAATACGTCCCTGAATCTGCATTCTCAATGGAAAGAACTTCATCACTGACTTCACCAACGCTTGTTTGTGATAGATTTTCCTTACCCATCACATCAGTTGCAGACAGGCATTTTAAGAACTGAATTTCACAGCTGGTCTCTTAAACACAGTCAAACTTAATTAATTCCATGAGACAAATTCTAGAGATTAGTGCTCCACTGACCCATTCCTGGTTTAGGACAAAAAAAAACATGAAATGCTTAATTGCAAAGTAATTATAAAATCAACTTAATTCTGGAACCACTTAATTGTAATGATCAATAAATTATGATTCTTCTTCGGAAATCAAATCAAGTGACGGAAAATACTCAGTTGTTAAAGAAATTAATAACGTTCTAAGCAAAGAGATGAATAAAATTGCATTGCATTGATGAATCACACACAAGATAAGAAGAGTTGTCAACATCTAATACAAATTTTTTTAAAAAATAAAAAAGAGAAAAAGAAAAACCCTAAAATAATGTATATTGACATTTATTCAAGAAACAGAAAAATTTTAAAAAAAAGTACCTTAGCAATTGGGAGTGGAGGAGGAGAATGACATGGCGTAATAGCAGATCTATCGTCGAAAGGGAGAGTGGAATCTAGAACAGCTGGGCTTTTCTCTTGTTTAATGGCAGGCGGTTGGAGCAGACGACACTCTGGATTTTGTTAAGACGGAAAGATTGATACTTTGCTTGCTATTACTATTCACCAGCAGAGTAAGAATTATGATAAATAAATAAATAAAAAGATATAAATAAATAAACAACGGGTCTCTCTGCTACTAATTTTCGGTCCATTCGTACGTGCATAGTCAGTCAACATTGATGTATAAATAGTCAAAATTTGTATTGTGTCGTAGATGAGGAGTGATGGAGAGAAAGACTCTCAATAGAAGAAAAACACAAGTTAGAAAGAAAGAAGTGAGTCCACTGTAATGAATATCTCTTATGGGACATCTGACAAAAATATATTTGTGTAGACTGACTGTCTGGTGCCTTAAATCCGTACCTTTTCTTGCGTTGAATGTTTTTAAGTATACGAATCCTGGTAAGTTTGTCTTCTACACGTGCCGCAATAAGAATGGCTCATATACATTAACCATACGCCAGCCACATGTCATTCTGATGTCATTATTCTACCATTACCATTACCCTGTTCATCAAATCCTCTATTTAATAATGAAAAAAAATAGAGGTAATTTTAAATTTTGAAATTGATAATTTTAAAACTTATTCTAATTGTTTGCACGCCGAAGAAAATCATAATATATGTTTGGTTATAACAAAGAGAACATTTATTAGCGAAAGAATGTTGCAATTGGAGCAATTTAGGAATTATGGTATGGTTGGCACATTAATGGAAAGCAAGTTTCTATAGAGTGTTTGTGTTTGTAAGATGTTCCAATATATTAAGGTCATTGTGTATGAGTTTTATGCAAATCTAACGAGAATCAGCAATCAACTTACAATGATTCTTTGCACATACCAATTGGATCAATTACAAGAGTAATAGCGAAGAAAATTAAAACTGCATTTAACAGAACGATTCAAAAAATTTGGATGAACAAGATTTAAGACTAACATCAAAAATAGAATCAAGCATGAAATTGAATTTTAAAGAGTATCAAAAGTTGTTTAAAATGATCACGTTTGTGGGGTTTTGTGAAATTTTCTTAACTGACAGATTATGTTATGATTTTGGGCCTCTTAACAATTTCAGGCCAGCCCATCTTACTGTGAGGCTGAACCGGTCTGGTAACGTGTGTGGTCTTAGCCCGGGCCACCAATTTGGAATTCATACTTTTCTTGGTAGTGGTCGTTAAACGGGAATTATAGGGGCTCAAATTGCTCCAAATTTTACCTTACAGGCTGCTAAAGCGTGGAGCAAAAGTGGCCATAGACAATCGTAAGTCATTCTTCTACTGATTTGAAACTCTGTTTAGCAGCATTTCGTCGTCCATCACAAATGGCTGCCTCGATTGGATTGTCTGCTTCGGTTGCGATTTTACATTTCAGACGTATGTTGTTTGTTTCTCTCTCTTTCTTTTTACCTGTAAATGAATTCCAATTGTGTGTTTCTGATTCTTATTATATTTAAATAGAATTGGAGATTATTTTTCAATTAATTGTGTGAATAATTAGGAAATTCGGGTGCGCCAATTCAGTGGAGTAAGCGATTACATTATTCTTCTAAAAATGTTGGGACCAAAGTTTCGTTATTTACAACCTGTTCGAAGAATAGATTTCGTTTTGTTGCTCCCGGCTCATCGGGCAGAAGCGGAGATTCAGCTGAGATAGCTGAAGGTGAAGCAGCTCCGCAAATTTACACGTGGCCCGATAAGAAGGTTGGTTTGCTTGCTCTGAGAGAATAGTTTGGTAATATTAATAAAAATCATTCTTCTGTTGTTGGTCTTTTTTGTTTTTTTTTGAGTTTTTATAGCAACATAATTTTATGTAGTAGAAAATATGCCAGCACGTGATTGTTAGTCATCGATGATGACGTGAAAAGAGATTGATGTACATATGTTCATGGTTTTCCTAGGAAATCAATAACGCTGTCTGCAGGCAAATTCTTTAATTTACTGTTTAAGTCACATTATTTGGGATAAAAAGATTTTTGCTTACATGATTGTTATTTGTGTATGCTTATCGTTCTTTTGCTTTTGGTTTAAAAGATTTATGCTTTCTTATGCAAATTTCTACATGCTAGGCTTATATTTTCTTATCTTTATGAATAAATCAGTTTCTTGCTAAAAGAAGATGGTAACCTTTCCTTTGCTTACGGTTTAAAATCCTTTACTTTCTTTTTCTTTTTCCCCCTGCTTTTATTTTTAAGTGAAAAAGCATCAATAATAAGAGGTAAAAACAAATAATAAGGGAGGTCAGACAAAATCTAGACATGCATTGGTCATGCTTTATAACATCGGGAAATGTGGAAACTTGGTAATATTTTAACAAAATAATTGAAAAAAGCTTATTTATGCTGTAAGAAGGTAATCCTTGCTTTGTTATTCTTTTAAAATTGAAAGAAAAACTACTGCATCATTAGATTTTGGATGGGTTTGATTCTCTTGTGCTTTGTCCAAGAGTCCCTACCTTTTGGCATCAATTTGATTGCTTGTTGCATTACTTCATCTTGCAAATGGATACATTGGTAATTTTAAGTTGAGAAGGATCATATGCACTGAAAGCAAAAAAAATTTCTTGCAGAGGCCAAGGATTTGTATATTAGGTGGTGGTTTTGGAGGCTTGTACACTGCTTTAAGATTAGAATCACTTGTATGGCCAGATGACAAAAAGCCGCAAGTAAGTTGTTATTATTGTTTTTTACTTTCTCCTAAAACTACAAATATTAAAAACAGATGATTGACATTCTTCTCCAGTGAACTACAGAAGTTATATCTGTTGATCAATACTAAAAGAAACTTTTCCTTAGTTGCTTTATTTGGTCTATTTGGCTTTAGTACCTTCTTATAAAACTTCTGGTAACAAGAAAGGGAAAGTAGAAGTTGGAAACTATTTCTTGATAAAATCAGCCCACATAAAATTAGCAACAGAGATAGACATAAATTCGAGAAGCCACAAAATGGGGTTTAAATCTGACATTCCTGGAAACTGCTCAAAACTGAATAGAAAACCCAAATTCTACAACCTTAATAGTTCAGAATATTATTGGTAGTAAACTTTTGGAAATACTCTTTAACATACTGATGAGGAGTTTCTGATATCGTTCTCCTGGAAAAAATTCAAATTGATAATTAACATTATAAAGAATGAAATTTGTGGAAAAGAAGCTTAATTTGATTTTGGGGTGCTCCTAGAATGGCAAATTCTCTATAGCATATTTGCATTTCAAAATTCTGGAGGCAAATAGAGGCAATAGAGTGCAAAGTAAGGATGAAAACCATGGTTGCACCTTATCAAGTTGGGCATAATTTCAGAGTTTGAGATTGAAGTATGGTTAGGAATCAAGAACTTGATTAAAAAAAAATGGCCCCACTTCCCTAAGTCTCCTCAGGGATATCCTCTTGAGAGAGAATTCATTTGGCATGCTGGGATAAGAAGCAAATATTGCCTTCACTCATATTGTTGGAACACCTATTTGGTAAACATGGGAACATATAGAAGCCATTGTTAAGTTATTTCTAGGGATGTTTGCATTCAGGAGGATAATTGACTAGGAGAGTTTTCCTAGTGTGAGAGTTTTCCCCCATCCGCATAGGCTTTGCCCTAAAAGAAATGTATTTGCTACTATAGTATAATTTCCTATGCCCCTTCTTTAATTTGAATTTGAATGTCTTTTTGAAAATGAATTTGTGCGAAATGGAAATTCAAGATCATGCATCTTTTATTGAATTGTTAGAAAATGTTATTGATTAACTGAAAGAAAATAGAAGAGTTTGGATATTGGAGGCATCTTGGAGTTACGCTTTCATAATTTGGATGGTGGATGGACAATGTTTAGGGAAATTTGTAGCCTGCATTTTATAAATTATCAACAGCTTACACAATATTGCTACTTAAGTTTTCTTTTTCTAATAACCAATAGCCTTTATACGAATAATTTCATATCTACCGAGAAGTAATCTTGCTAACATCTACCAATGCTGAGGAATTGGCTTTAAGTACTTCCATGACTGAAACTTCAATTAATTTCGATTAGAGAGTAAATAATGGTAGAATGATTTCAACATTTCCTGTACCAAAAGCATCGAAAGAGTAGAATTTCATACTTGATGATTGCACATGCATTGGTGACTTCTGATAGTTATTTGTGCCAAATTTAAGTCATTCTGTAATACATTAAATTTTCATTGATTCTGTGGGACCAGGTACTTCTTGTGGATCAGTCTGAACGTTTTGTTTTCAAACCAATGTTGTATGAGCTTCTCTCAGGAGGTCTGATGTTCTGAGTTATGTTGACATTTCCTTGTTGCTAGTGATGATTGAACTAAACGTTCTTATCAAAGTGAAATATTTTTATTTTGTTTGGCTATCATGTGAAGGTCTGTGCTTCTTGTGCAGAAGTAGATGCATGGGAAATCGCTCCTCGTTTTTTGGATTTACTTGCAAACACTGGTGTGCAATTTTTCAAAGACAGGGTAAAACTCTTATGTCCCTCTGACCATTTGGGAGTAAATGGACCGATGACATCTACCTGCGGAGGAACTGTAATGCTTGATAGTGGCCTCGTCATTGAGTATGACTGGTACAGTTTTTCATAACTTGCCATACCTCTTTATTGTTACCATGAAGAAACAATTCTAGTTTCTGAGATTATATTGGCTGCCAACAAAAGATAAAATGAAACTTGAATAACACTTTGTACAATTTGTCTATAATTTATGGCTCTTTCTATCGGACTTTTAAGCAGATGAACTCTCTTTTCCGCATTTTGAGTAAATTGATAATCCCCAACTAATTTACTTGTCTTGGTCCTGGGCAGCCAGGCTGGTTCTTTCTTTGGGAGCTGAACCAAAACTTGATGTTGTACCAGGTGCTGCAGAGTTTGCATTGCCCTTCTCCTCTCTGGAGGATGCTTGTGTAAGAGTTTGACTGGGTGAATTGTAACTTTTCTATTATATCTTAGGCAGACAGATCTGGTGCCTCAATAACTGGTATAAATTTTTATCTGCCTCTCCATGTTGTTATTGTTTTTATGCAGAGAGTTAACAGAAAGTTAAGTGCACTGGAGCGGAGGAACTTTGGTAAGGACTCTCCAATTCGAGTGGTTGTTGTTGGCTGCGGTTACTCTGGAGTTGAGTTAGCTGCAACAGTATCAGAGAGACTGGAAGATAGAGGAATGGTTCAAGCTGTTAATGTAGAAACAACTATCTGCCCAACGGCCTCCCTTGGCAATAGGGAAGTTGCATTGAAAGTAAGACATCTAGATGCTTGTTCATAAACACATGTTCCTTGATATTTTGTTGGTTTTTGGCAGCATTATTGAATTATTGTAGGAAGATAACAGTTGATTTTTTTTCTCAATTTAAATATTCTTGACTGTATACTTCTTAATATATTTATTATAGATATAGTAGATAACATCTATAAGCACCTAATATACAAACTAAGCCCTACTAAATGCAGTCAATTCGCATTATTTAAATGTGACAAGAGTTAGTTTTATCTAGATTCCCTCTAGTTTTCATTAATATCAAGCGTGGTTACAAAAATCATCATCTACCCCCCTTGATGTTAGTTTCAACTTGTTAAAGCCAAAATAACAATGTATGGGTTGTAGTTAGCGGGATATAGTCATGTCTTCATGAGTTATCTTTCCTTATTTGTCTATGATTTACCATGATATAAATCAGTACTAGTTCATAAGTAAAATACAGGCAAAAACAATGAAGTCTCTTATATTTCCACTTTGCCAGTATGGGTGGGTTTTTTTTTGGTTAACAAGTTTATAGTTTGACTGCTGGTGACCTTGTGAACACGAATACAATTTGTTCCCAGTAGTAGCAGCTGCGCTGGTGAATTGGAAAATTCAAAGGAGAAGTGTGGTAATTTTACTCCTTATGAATATCTAGTTTTATGAATGATAGAAAGAAAGTAATTGGAAAACTCAAAGGAGAAGTGTGGTAATTTTACTCCTTATGAATATCTAGTTTTATCAATGATAGAAAGAAAGTGATCTGTTTAAAGAATGAAAAAAAGCACCAGCTTCAAAGGAAATAGCAGGCATAGGTGTTTTCATTTTTTTGTGAATTGCTGATAATGGTTGTTGGTAATTTATTGTAGGTCCACATGGGTACAAAGTTGTTCTTAAGAAGGAGAAAAAAGTGAAAGAAGAAAGCTAAGCCTATTCTATTTTTAATTAAAATGTTTAACTAAATTAAAATATTCCCTTTTTTCCCATAGTTTTACATGACAGATGTTGAAGATTTTGGTATAGAGAAATATGGTTTTGTAGAAGGTTGTTGGCATTTTTTTGTGAAAACCATAAGAAATATATTTTTTTCTGTTCTCAATTAACGTGAAAGGTCACATTTTAACAGTCAGATCCATGTGACAGTTTTGTGAAATGAGAGTAGTCTAGGTGATATTTAAAACAAAAAATGAGAGGTCACTATTAAATCAATGCCCGTGGATATTGTGTAGACCTATACTATTCCTGTCCACGTGATCCTAATGTTTATGATGTAATCCATTACTCTTTGTAGTTTGAAAATTTTGAATTATAGATTCTTATAACATCATGTCTAAATGTTTGCACCCTAGAAACACCCTGGAAATCAGGAGCATGCCATCTTGTCTTGTGCATTTGCCTTTTTCTTGAAATTATATCTTAAAATGTAAGGCATTCTTGTGATTTTAATCTAAATTATGTTTGCTACTGATTCCAGGTTCTTTCTGCCAGGAAGGTTCAACTTCTTTTGGGTTATTTTGTTAGCTCTATTAGGAGAGTGGGTGAGTTTGAAGCTTTAGTAAATCCTACAGAGAGTGGAGCAGTTGCATCCATTGCAGCAGAAGATAATTTTGAGAAATATATATTGGAACTTCAACCTGCTGTAAAAGGTTTAGAAAGTCAAATTCTTGAAGCAGATCTGGTACTCTGGACTGTTGGATCCAAACCACTTCTTCCTCAAATGGAACCTCTCCATGATAAAGCCCCTGAACTTCCCCTAAATGCACGAGGACAAACAGAAACAGATGAGACTCTCCGAGTTAAGGGCCATCCACGTATATTTGCACTTGGTGATGCTTCTGCTCTGCGAGATTCAAGTGGAAGGCTTCTTCCAGCAACTGCACAGGTATAACATTCTTGGTTCAGCTTCATATGTGAAATCTCTATACCTTAATTATGGCCCAGGAAAGTGGTCCACTGATTTTCAATGTACGTCACTCCATGGTGCCAACTGCCCCCTCAATTTGATTGACTTGCATAATGGTGTTCTCAGGTTGCGTTTCAACAAGCTGACTTTGCTGGTTGGAATCTGTGGGCAGCAATCAATGATCGTCCATTGTTGCCTTTCAGGTTGGTAACCAACGAATTTCATTCTTAAGTTGTGGTGCATGGCATTTAGTTTAATTTGGGGCTATTATGATGTAGCTCCATTGAAGTTTGGGTTAACAACTTGACATCGATCAGTCCACCACGTTTTAAAACCATTGCAGGTATCCTCATGGGCATAATAATTGGTCAAACTTTACATCACTGGGCATTAATTTAAGGAAACAAATATTACCTTGTGAAACATATGAGCTTCTTCCCAGGCTTTATCTTAGATGAGAATAAAATTTACTAGTAATCTAAAATTGATTAAAAACTGAAACAAATTGACCGAAGCCATTCATTATCTCACTGCCAACAACCACCATGCATTGGAAGCCATTTGTTGCGTTATTCTTGAGTGTTAACTTAAAAATAAGTAAATAAATAAATAATAGGTTTATTTCATAATTTCTTCAAGTTTGATAAAGATTTTGAATGTGCCTGAATATAAATTAATTTGCTTCATATTTAACTGATTTTGGTTAGTTAAAGTAATTTGTATAGACTACTAGTGTCAGTGAAAAGAAAATGAGAGTTTTTTTGTCAACTGGAATCAAACTGATTTTTAAATTCAGCTCAGTTTAGTTTGAATAAGAGCATTTGATTTGGTTTTTTAGATGTAAAACCAAGGCAAAACTGAACTGAACAACCATCGCCCACCATTACCAAAAAAGTGCAACAACAATTTGGCCACCATGACCCCAAATCTATTATGAATCCACAATTGTCATCCCTGCTCCAAACTACTACAGCCATGGTCAGCCACCACAATCCTGAGGATTGGACCTTTGTTCTTCGATGTTACTGTTTTTAAGGCCTGAAGTACATAGTTTGGTTGCTATGAGAATGTGGGAAGAAGAGAAATTTGTTAATGTTTTTATGTTGTTTCATTTTTTAAAAATCTCATAATATTTCCTTGTCATTTTAGCACTTTTCCAAGGTAACAACATTTCATTTCTGGAGTCTTAGGGAATCTATAAGGGTAAATTTGTCTTGTACTCATTTATGCTTGTTTTCTGTTAACATTGATTAATTTCTGTCAAGTCAAAGAGAAGTCTATGATAGTCATTTATTTTGTAGTAACTAAGAAATTTCGTAACTTATGTACAATCAAGAATTGATAACTAGCACGGAATTGCAACCTTTGGAACTTTATAGTGTCACGCTTGAGAGATTTTGAACTTCTTGTGAATTCTGATCTTCATCTTCGACATGTTGTAGTGGCAATTGAATTCATTTTATTAAAGTAATTTACTTAATTCTTTGGAGTAGCCATTGCCATAGCAAGATGTAATACCACGTTATGGAGTGGCCATTGGTGTAGCAAGATGTAATACAATGTTACAAACCATTTATGGAAACATTATCTGTCTGCTTAATAATGTTCATCCATTTCTAGGTTTCAAAATTTAGGTGAGATGATGACTCTGGGTAGAAATGATGCAGCTCTTTCACCAAGTTTTATCGAGGGCCTAACCTTGGAAGGTCCTATTGGTCATAGCGGTATGGTTCTCCGTGTTCGAATACATTTGAATGGGCTCACTCCTATTTGTTCCTATAATTTTTTTAGCTATTGAAATAATTCTGTCTTATGACAGCAAGGAAGTTAGCATACTTAATCAGACTACCCACGGATGAGCACCGGCTTAAAGTTGGAGTAAGCTGGCTCACCAAGTCAGCTGTAGATTCAGTTGCCTTAATACAGAGCACTTTAACGAAGGTATTCTCAGGCTCATAGATTTTTTCTCTGGAATGAATGTCAAGCTGAGTTGAGTAGCACTTGCCTATTTGTGGTAGAGCCATTGCTAATGTGTGCATTATAATACATGTTTCTATGCAATTTTCCACCGACAAGTTCAACACAACAGGACTGTTTGCTTTTGCGTTCTATCCAAAATAATCAAACTAGCCTTAACAGAATGTGTTTCACTTGCTTTAACCCTTATGTTTCTTGCCCTCGATGAATGCCTGGGACTCTTGCCATTAAGTGGATAAATTTTCTTCCAAAAATAAATAGCGGTGGGTAGAAAATAGAAATTGCTCAGTTTGAACACAAACATCTGGACTGTGCCATAGCTAAAATTATTTTTCTTCAATTTTATGTCAAATTATTTGTATAATAATGTCGTGAAAAGTGACCACAAGGTCTAATATTTTTTTTGGTCCAGCACCAAAAAGCTTGGGCGTTCATTTATGTTTCAAGTTTTGTGTTAGGCAGGTTTGTGCTCCTTGCTTAATTCCTAAGGGGATGATGGCCCGTAAATTTAGTACTCAAAAGCACACCTCTTTGAAGTTTTGTGCTACGTTAGTTGTTTTCTCAAATCACTTTTCCGTTGAGCGAGTTTTTGACACTCAATTTTTTTAAACAACAACAATACAATCAATCTTTTATTAATATTTTATTATAAAATATTGTATTATTATCAGTTATTAAACAAATTTTAGGTTGATATTCTACTTGTAACTAAAGATAAGGAATTTTTACATAGGGTAAAACAATTTCTATTTAAAAGTTTTGAAATATAGGATATGAGTGAAGCATCTTATATCATTAGTATTAAGATCTATAAAAACACACTTTTAAATATGTTTCAAAAAACTTATATTATAAAAATTTAAGAAATATTTTGAACGAAAAATTGTTAATTAAGTAAACTAAAGATTGTTAATTAAGTATCATACTTATTGTGAAGGGTGGAAAGTTTAATTTAAACTAAAATCTTAAAAGGAAATAAATAAAGAATATTTTCTATGCTTCAACTGTTGAAAACTTGATATATGTTCAAATTGACATAAAGCTTAACATTGCTTTTGTAATTAGAATGTTAAGATGATATCAAAGTAATCCAAGTATAAATCATTGGAGAGTTGCAAAGAAAGTAATAAAATATCTTCAAGAGATCAAAGATCACATATTTATTTATAAATAGACTAATAATTTAGATGTGGTTGGATATTCAAATTCAAACTTTGTTAGTTGTGTTGATTCATGAAAGTCAACATCAAGTTATATTTTTATGTTTGTTGGTGAAGTTGTATCTTGGAAGAGTACAAGCAAACTTTAATTGCTACTTCGACTGTGAAAATTAAGTTCATCTTTATTTTGAGGCTAGCTTGCATGGTGTATAGTTGAAGAGTTTTATATCTAAGCTTAAAATTGTGGTTTTATTTTTAGGCCATTAAGAATATGTTGTGATAATTTAACTACTATAATTATAGTTAAAAGCAATAAGAATGTTAGTCTAAGTAAACACAATAATATAAACTCTTCCAAAAAAGGATTGAGATGGTGCAGAAAAAAATTTCATAGCCAACACATTCTAGATCTATCAAAACTCGACTTTGAACCCAAATTACAATTATAGTTATAATTAAGTTGGTATTACAATAATAACATATGATTTTTTGGGTTTAGGGTTTAAAATTCTAACTACTAGAAACAAAACTGTGAGACAATCAAAAGTGGATTTATTGTGTCATCTTTAATCTTTAAAGCAGGCAATTCATCACAAATAATATCAAAACTAATTTGTGTAATTAGATGCGAGTCAACAAGAAATAAGGATGAATTGTAAAATTTTGCATTACAATAGACTTAGAATATATTTTATAAGTATTTTTTTTTAACTAATATAAGCCATTTTGAGTCTAGAGTTGGGAATCGTAAAGATTTAAAAGTTTAAATCCAACTCTATAAATCTAATATACAAATATTTTAAAAAATTAATGAATCTAAATTTTAAATATATAAATATACAAAGTTTTTATGTATAGATATCTTAATTTTTTTAAAATAAAAATTTTGTGTGATTTAGTATCACTTTACATAAATTAGTATTATTTTTAAAAATTAATTAATTATAATATTAATAAAGATAAATAAGAGTAAATTTTACAATAAATAGTATAATTCTATTAGACCATTAGGACCATCCTTGTGTATAATTTTAATGCATAGTTAGGACCAAATGTATTAAAATATATAAATAATTTTTAAAGAATATAATAAATATAGGGACTTTGACGATAAAAACCCTAGCATTATTTTCTGCGCGGGAAATCATTATTCGGGTATGGGGCGTGATGTTCCTGTCAACCAAGCTGACCTACCATTGATCTTGTAATTTCAACTATGCTATGGGAATATTTATGTAAATTTACAAAAGCAATTTCTTTCATCTCCTTTTGTGATAATCTAACCAGTACCGCCGTGAAACGCACGTCGCAATAAAGCATTTGATACTTCACTTGCCGCACTGACAAATTTAAACGCACGCCATGTGATTTGTTCTCTTACCACCCCTCTTATACGTGTCACGAGATAATTGATGTTAACTGATAACCGGAAGAGCCAGTCTTTGAGAGCAGCGGACGATGAGTTACGCGGGAGGCCACTATTGTGGTGACAAAGCCAAGTGTTGCTGTGGTTTCAAAACGCGGGGCCGCGCATGTACGGTAGCCGCAGAGGCTGACGCCGGCTTCAGTCCTTGGCCACAGGGGAATCGTAAAGGCCACAGGCTAAAAAATTTAAATTCTTACAGCTTTGACATTTTTTGAAAATAAGACATAACATGCATAATGAACTATTTCTATTGGTATAATATAATTGGAAGAAATTTACCTCAATAATCGGATAGAGAATCAAACCTCTTCCTACACTTCCCTATCAATCACCAGGATAAGAGTTGTTGCCCATCGATTTTATGGTTGATTAGAGAAGAAGAACCCAATTGCATGTTTAATAGACTCCAATGCTTAAATATAACGCTACCAAGAGCATCTAGAAGCTAACCATGTTTAAATGGTTTAATTTGAATGATTAATTACAAGTTAATTAAGTGAATTTTAATTAGTTAATTAAGGGCATTTTTCTTTATTTAAGTCAACCTCAGATAAACTCTAGGTGTAACCACCATGGACGATATGGTATTTCATATGGTATCGATTAACAAATCTAACCTTGATAAATCTTCTCTTCTAGATAGGAAACTTCCCAATTTTGTTGTCAAATCACTCCGATTGTCAGACTCGGTAGTTGATTTTCATTAATTAATGTGTTCACATCTCTAAGTTGCAAATTTGTTGTATTTTCATCACAAGATTAAGGTTTAATTAAGGTATAAATAAAATCATTAACTATATTATTATTATTATTTGTCATTTATTTAATACAAATTTAAATTTTTAATTATTACTTAAATAATACTTATGTTATATGTAAAAAGTGAATTAAATTTTTATTTAAAAATAATTATTATAATTCAATAAAAATAAAAAGTGATCGACATCTTTATTATCATTTTTTATCTTTATTTAAAAAATACATTATAATTGATATTTAATTGAACCTTATTAAACATAATAAAGCTTGCGTCTACTTCCATTTTGTATAAATTATAACATTAATTGAAAACTGCATAAAATATTATTTAATTAAAATTTATTTACATTCTTAAATTAACATAAAATAATAACTGCAAGAGTTTGGTTTGACCCCCAACTCCCCTTTCCATGCTTCTATTAACTTCTCCCATCTAGTCAATAATTTGGTTTGACAAAGGAGGAGGAGGAGGAGGAGAATAACGTGGGTTGGCTTTTTGCCACCCCCATTTTCGCAAGCACACACGATGATAATTAATGATCTTCTAGACCCAATAACGCCTTGACAAAAATCCTTTTGAACAGACCACATCTGTTGTACCTAAACCCGAAGGGCACAGCACAGTTACCGAACCGATGCTACCCTTATTGTACGTTCATCTCTCTCTCTATATATATATATTTGAATTCATCAAAATTAATAATTTATTGTGAAATTTTTTATAATTCTAACAATTTATTAGTATAAATTAATTAGCGTATTTTATATAATTTTAGGAGAATAAATAAAAATTTTTAAAATATAAATTGTATAAAAAAAGTAAATCTATGCAATTATTTTTAAGTAAGTTTCTATGAAAGTGTAAGGCCTAACGTTATCGTAATTGAAAATATTGGCATTTAGCTCTGCTTTACAACATTACAGAGGATGGATGATGACGTTATGACTAATAATATCGTAGCATTTCTGCCGAAAGATTAGTTCCTCAACTATTAATAGTTTGAAACTTGCATTTCACTCCACCTGCAATCAAATGAAAAATCAAAGAGAAATAAAATAAGTGAAAACGACTTGGTAATTATATATATATGTGAAGGAAGCAAGCAAGCCGATTGATGTTAGCTATGTAATTAATAATAATAAATACATATTGTTTTCTTGCCATATCCGCCCACTCTGTTTGATCTTTTAATAAATGTACTACACACTGGCAGTAGTATATATACATACATAGTCATGAGTGATTGGTGTTAGTTTCTGGGAGCAGCAGAAGCATTAGAAAAGTAAAAGTGAGCAATCGTTGAAGGCGGGTCGGCGGCGGCCATGGGTTTGTTTAAGGCGGAGCGTGTGGTTTATAAGGCTGTTGAAGAAATTGATGTTGGCCCGCAGAGCCATCATTGTTATCTCGCTGCAGACGTTAAAGGTTCCGTGCGTTTCCAAATTAAATATGTTTTTGACGGAATCTGTTAAGTTTGTTCTGACACAGCAGCTGTTGTTGTTCTGATTATTCTTTTCCTTCTTTCTAAATCATTGATTATAGCGTTCTGTTCTGCTCTTCTGTTCTACGTTTTCAGGTCGTTTCAGTCAATTACTCAATTAATATATATAATTCTATTCCTATGACATGATATGCAGCTCCCCGCTTGGCCGGATTTCTGGTCAAATTATTTGTTTGGTTTCTGGAGTCTCGCATCTTCGGAGGATTATTGCTTTACATGTTGAAGAGAAACAATTTAATCCACAAGGTACCCTTTCCTTTTTCTTCCTTATCAATTCCAAATTTCCGACCCCATCTCATGAGAATAACGTAGCACTGCTGATAAAAATAAATAATATATATATATATATATTTTAAATTTATAAAGATGTGTGGGTCAGTCGAGCATGACCCTAATGGGGACAATCTCACACAGCCTTAATGAGCCCGGTTCCTTGGTTGTGTTGGATTTTACCATTTATAAGTGAATCCTAACTGGTTATATTTGATTTTCACAGACCAATTGGATCTACTTAACACCTCTACTTTTAAGTATTCTTTATTCTACACAACTACCACGAACTTGCTTAATTTTAGCCAAAAATTGTTGTTGTTGTTGTTGTTTTTTTTAATTTTAAGTAGGCTGCTTAATTAATCAACCAAAATTATACCAAAAGTTTTCGCCAATTAATGCTACCGTGCCATTGCCATTCGACGATTTGTTAAAAAATAAAAGTTGGTAATGTTTTACAGCATAATAAAAAGAATCTTTAAGTAGGTTACTATGTGGTTTTGGTGACAAAATTATATGACATTTGGATGAAAAGAGACATCTCTTTTAGAAATACAACCTTCAGTGTCTCTTTCTAGCAGCTGTTTGAAAAGGAAATTCTTACCAACTAATTATTAATGCTCACTAAATCTTGGTGAAGGAGGTTGTTCGATCAAAATTATGAGCGGTCCAAAATTAACTACTCCAACCATTGTTGTCTAAAGGGGCGGCCGATGATGCCGCGAAATAAGATTACACGCGGGTTCATGGCCCGACTCTCTTAAAAAGACATAAATGCAGCACAGTTTATACTATCTGAGATTTTTATTTATTTAACATAACATATATTAATTTAATTTATAAATATAATGGAATTCACAAGCACCAAATCTAGTTATCTTTTCAACTTGGCTCAAGTTCAACTCAAATCTAGTTTTACTGTTCAGAATTGACTTGATTATAAATTAAATATGGTGCTAATATTGTTTCTTGTTTGTATGCAAAGTCTGCTATTGATTATTTAAAATTCTTCAACTTAATTTTGCAGCTAATATCGGATGCAAAGATTGAAGAACCACCCTTCTATGTTCCCTCACATCCCTACCAGGGTTAGTTGGTTTCTCTTCCTTAACTGTCTCTCTTAGTTACTAAGTAAGTTTAGTTAATTAATTATATACATTAAATCCCTCATGCAGATCTTAAAGAACAAGAAGTTAAACACATTGACTCTGAATTATCTCCTCCTGAAAAAGTTCAACAGGCAATGCATTGTCTGCCTGCTTCGTCTTCGCAACTCTTTAGCAATTTTCAGCGCTGGAAAATATTGGATTATTCACAAGCATATAGTTCCGGAGAAATCACTCCACTGCAAATCGCAGAGCGGTTTATAGCTGCAGTGCGTGAATCTTCAAACCCTCCACTGCAAATGTCATTCTTCATTAATTATAATGAAGAAGATATTCTGAAGCAAGCTAGAGAATCAACTCTTCGATATGAGAGAGGTATGATAGAGGCATTCATGTTTATCTAACAAGCGCGCGAGCGAGCGCGCACACACACTCATTCGTTTTGGTTGTCGTTGAGCAATATTACATCACTCTCTAACCTTATGTTATCCAGGAGAGCCAATATCGGACCTGGATGGAGTCCCAATTGCAATCAAGGATGAAATTGATTGTTCTCCTTATCCAACTACAGGTGATCATTCTATTACAGCCTTGTGTTTAATAATGCTAAGACTTGTAGTGGTTAAATGGTGTCAATGGATGCTTCCGTAACAGTTTAAAATGTTTGAGTATAATAGTAATCTTAAATGATATCAGAGTTAAAATGTCAGGAACAAACTCCACGTGCTCACTTTATCTCAATTAATTAATTTTGATCCTTCGAACTTCTATCTTGATTTCTTGTTTAATTCAGTAGTAATGAATGCTGAGATGATTGGTTGTTCTAAAAAATATTGCAGGAGGCACAAAGTGGTTGCATAAACATAGACCGTGTAAAGAAGATGCATGCTGCGTTATGCGCCTCAGATTATGCGGAGCTATACTTGTCGGAAAGACTAATATGCATGAGCTTGGTGCTGGAACTAGCGGCATAAATCCTCACTACGGGTGAGCAATAATACATTCTTATTTTAGCCGTCAAATGGACCCACCCTTAAACTCGTTTCATTCACGTAATTATTTATCGAAAATGAAATGCATTCACTTGCAGGGTGACTAGAAATCCATACGACCCCAGCAAAATCACAGGAGGTTCATCAAGTGGATCTGCAGCAGTTGTGGCTGCGGGACTTTGCCCTGCTGCCCTTGGTGTTGATGGAGGAGGTAAATACAAAAATTCTGATGCTAAATGTTTAAATTAAATAAGCAATTTTCTCTTCTTTTACTCGCTTTTATTTGATATATAATTTGTATTTTCTGTATGTCTAATTTGTTTAGGATCTGTAAGAATGCCTGCAGCTCTTTGCGGTGTTGTTGGTTTCAAACCAACCTTCGGCCGCATTCCTCTTTCCGGGTCAGAAATCGACAATCCCTTTATTGTTATACATTTAAAGAATTGGAGTCAAGTTCTTAATTTAACAAAAAATAGACCATTATTGTTATTTCAGTGTTCTTCCGCTGAACTGGACGGTAGGGATGGTTGGAATTCTAGCAAACTCTGTAGAGGATGCATTAATTGTGTCAGTATTCCCCTCCCCCCCTATAAAAAATTCTTATACAGAGAATCACTTTGAATCGAGACAATGTCTTTATGAATGAAATAAATTGTTGAAATTTGGTTGCAACATTCAGTTACGCAGCAATTAATGGTCCACTGGTTCCACCACCCCATCAGCCCACTTCTCTTTTGGTAAGAACTAATTTTGCCTTACACGTTTGTAACAAAATGGGAGTTTAAACATTGTAATTGCTTTTATTATGAATAATTTTCTGATAAAATAAACGTAGGAGCCCCACAAACTGTATTTTCCATTGCTTAATTCAACAACGTCGATATCAGCCCTCAAATTGGCCAAGTATGATGAGGTTAGTATACGTATACAGATGGATAATCAATTTTAATTTCAGTAATTAAAGGATTTTAACATAATTTCTAATTAAATTCTGAAACCGCTAATTGGGATCAATCAGTGGTTTAACGATTGCAGCAATGACATTAGAGTATGTTGTTCTGAAGCATTGGATATGCTTTGCCAGCGTTTTAGTTGGAAGGTAATAAATAATCACTTACTTAATTAATTAATTAAAATGAGCATTTAATAGTTTATTTTGGACTGTTTGCTAACGTTGGGTTGCATTGATATATATTTATGTCAGACTGTAGATGTTACGATTCCGGAAATAGAGGTGATGCGATTGGCTCATTATATGACAATTGGTTCCGAGTGTAGCACAGCTCTTTCTTCTTATCTACAAAGCCTGTCTGTTCTCCCATATTATTATATAATCATTTGTCAATTTCTTTATAATATGTCTTCTAATTTTGCTTGTTAGGGTAACGCTTTAAATTAAAAGTCACTTGATTAAACATGCAGGGATTGTTCAGAGCAAGGATGGGATGCAAGGGTGGCACTTGGTGTCTATGGTTCTTTCAGCGGCCAAGAGTATATTAAGGCCCAGAAGATTAGGTACTTCAATCATTTATTTTTACTTACAAATTACTTCTCTCTCAAATCTCGCTTAAAAATAATTACTTATAATTTTAATTTTAGAGCTTTAATTAATATAAATTTTTTATTATAATTCAAAATCAATGTATATCATTCTAACGCTATTATATTGTAACTAAACATATATATATAATATATATATATATATATATATAGGAATCGACAAATGCAGATTCATAGTCGTATATTTACCAAAGCAGATGTTATTGTCACTCCTACGGTCGGGTAAGTTATCTAATTTTATGCTTAAGTATATTATATACAGGATAAGATTTATTTTAAATTGTGATATTTAATTATATATTTATATTTTAAAAAAAATTACCTATTTATATTTTGACCTCTCTATCTCTAAAAAAAGTTAGCATTTAGTCCCAAAATTTATAAATTGTTCCTAAATATTTGACCTGTCAATTTTAATGTCCAATGCAATGTGATGGTCAAATATTTTTACCTGATGCATGCATGCATGGCAGTGTAACTGCTTACGAAATTATGGACGACGCCATGAAGACCGGTGAACTCGATTACATAAATGGAGGTAATATACAGGAAAGATTCAAGTTTCATCCCATCCCAAGTAGGAATGTGACCATCTCACCGTCTAATTTATGTTAAGGCACATCACTTGGGATATATGTATACATGTAACAGAAAGAAAGCATTTGATTTGATTTCAGCTGCACTTGTTCGGTATCAGATAGCAGGAAATTTTCTGGGATTGCCAGCAGTAACAGTACCCGTATGCATCCCTCTTTAATTCATAAATACTACTATTTGCTAAAATATTACATATTCATCATCAATCCATTAATATATCTCTATGATTTTCATGTGATGCATAGGTTGGATATGACAAAGCAGGGTTGCCAATTGGCCTTCAGTTTATTGGGAAGCCATGGTCTGAACCCACATTATTGCATATTGCCTTTGCAATTCAGGTATATTTATATTCACATATGTGCGTGTACACATACACACGCCCATGTTTTAGCATTAATTATAATTATATTAGTTTGACATATACAAATTCAAATTAAATTGAAGGGTCTGTGCATCTCGGACTGTAGAAAGCCGAAGGTCTTTTACGATTTGCTCCAGAACCGCAATGCATGAAAGCTAAATTCCTGTAACTTCAAGGGCCTGTCCTTCCGGTCATCGTTCTTGTCCGTGTCATATATTAGTCCTTGCATATTTTCAAAAAATAAATTTGTATTATTCACAGATAATATGGTAACGAACGGTGGTAGCGTTCTGCTAATCTATGAATCATCGTATTTCATGCTTATTGTTTTAATGTAGGGTGATGATTTTGACAAGAGTATCAAATTGCAACGAAAGGAACACAAAATTTAGAAGTTCGAGTTAACATAAAATAATAATATTATTAAATAAATAATATAATATAATATGATATTTAAAATTTTTTAATAAAATTATTTATTTAAATAATTATAATATACTAATTTATTTATAATTTAATAAATTTATTTTTTAATTTAATTATATTTAAAATAAAATAATAAAAATAAAATATTTTAAAATATATTATAATATATAAAAATAAATATTTTATATATGAGATATAATTATAATTTGTTTAATTATTTAATAATCATATTTTAACCGTATATCATTTTAATGCCAAACAAAATTTAAATTTATTACCAATTATATCATCCCTTCTAGACAATAATTAATAAATGTAATAGCGTATAATTGAGTTTTTTTTTCGTTTTCTCTCTTACTTGTATTCAATTATTTCCTTCTAAATGCAAAATGATAATAGAATTAGACTTTTTTTATACTTGTTGTAGAATAAAAATATTAAAAATTAGATATCAATAAAAGAAAATAAATAAATATTCCTAAAATTTGGTACCATTAAATACTTTTTCAAACTTTAATTTCATAACCCAACAAAATATCACAATCCCAAACTTAGTAGCCATCTTCATTGTTATTGTCAGCAATTTTAGACTGTATAGCATTACACAAGATACTAAAAAACATAAGGAAAAAATCATAGCACTATACTTTTGGAATATATTTATTATGTGTACCGTTTTTTACAATTTATATATGCTCTCAATCCCAGCAGGCAACATGTATGTATAATACAAATGCTTATTTACTGAGCCAGTTTTGGTAACAAGTACAGATTTCCCTGCTTTATAATGATAAAAATGAACATATTACTTTCCTTTAATGTCTCTCTATTCATGTCCTCAATGATTTACATGCCGAATCCCTGCTTAATTTCCAGGGAAAAACCTTACAACAAGCTCATTTCAACTTCTTTCATAAATAATGCCACCTTATTCTCCATGCCAGTACCCTTTGAAGAACTTGAGTCATGGGTAATATAAGTACTTGCAAAGATTCAAATCTCTTGTGTGACAAGTGTAAGTTCACTAACATGCGAATTCTGTACTTCCTCGCCATTTTTTACCTCATGAGTATGATTCATCGACTTCTCCGAGTCAGTAAGGAAATCATCTAGCATAGCAAGAGATCTCAACTGTCGGCTAAGTGAAGCAATTGTTTTCTGGCACTCTGAAAATTTACTGGCAGCCACGGCTAACTCCTTCTCCTGAAATACACAGTATATGAGAATCATTGTCCATCTACTGAGAAATGAGTTGATGTATATAAGATTGATTATTTACTGCAGAGCCACTAATTTCCTCTCCAATCCCCGCATCAATAATCACATCTAGGAAAAGGGTAATATCTTAGCACCCACGTTAAGAAGAAGCCAGGCCAGCAATATCCCAATAACCAGGTAACCTTGCAAAGGATGATCAACCATTTTTGTGTCATCTGGTTTAATAAGAGTGTCATAAATCCCACCATAAGTCTTCTTCTAGACAGTTTGCATTTAGCAAGTTCTAAAGGATTCAATCATGGCTAACCTAGCAACTATTAACTTGCCAGAGCTTTCTTCTTTCAATACTAATGGACAACCATTATGAGTTTGAAAGGACTGATACCCAATTAACTAGTAGCATGGAATATCTATTCTTTACTAATATCATACTTGATCTCCTTTCATACTTATGCTGTGAAAAATTTGGAAACTAGGCTCTCAGAATTCCGATAGTCACTTCTAAGGGATACCTTAACACATGGTGTTTAAGAACATTTCAATCAACTACTCCAAGAAGTCTCTCTTCTCTTTCCTAAATGAAAACTATGACTCGACTTCTGAATAATATATAAGAGCATAAGAAGTAGCAACCACATGAATTGACAAACCACCATCTGGAAGGATTGCACTTTGCTGTTCTTTCTAATAAATTTTTTGGCAGTGCAAGAAAGTTACTATATCATCTCAGTGTAACATAGACAACATAACACTGACCTGCTTGATCTTCAACTCCTCGTCAGAGCTAGCCCAAAGTTGGATCTTGGCCTCATGCTGGAGCTCAGCTTCATGCCTCATTTTTAAAAGCTCCTCTTTCGACTTCTGAAAATTAGCAAAATTTTCTTCTGACAAAGCACGCTCCTTTTCAAGCTCTTCTTCTAAGAAAAAAACTTTTGAGCATAAAGTTTTTGTCTCTGCTTCAACAGCTCTGAGTCGTGACTCTGCCATTTCCTTTTCTGCTTTTGCAGACTTTAATTCTTCCACAGCAGCTTGCTTCAATTTGTTTGCAACTGCTAACTGAGTTTCCATCTCTGCTTCAACTACTCTCAGTTGTGACTCTGCCACTTCTCTTGCCGCATTTGCGGCCTGCATTTCAACTTCAACAACTTGCTTTGATTTGTTTGTGTATGATAATTGAGTTTCCAGCTCTTCTATCTTCAACTCAGATTCCTCGAGCTTATTTTGTGATGTTCCAAGACGTTTTTGGGATTCAGTCAAAGCCAATTCTAGTTCAACTTTTTCGGCTTCCATCTTTCCTAACTTTTCCTCCAGTTCAGCAGTCCTGTGAATCATGGCATCGAGTTTAGCTTTTATTAAGCTTTCATCAGCATTTAGTTGATCAGGTGCTGATCTCAACTCTGGGATAGAGCTTCCACTTTCAGTATCTGGCATTGCTGCAAGCTTTTCCATTTCAAGAAAATCATCCATGAGATTGAATTCTACAAAAGGGACCATAAATTTTACCCCGAGGGCCTTCTCACTCTTTAATTGATATTTTTCTGGCGCTAAAGCAGATGCACATGATTCAGAGTGGATTTGCTCACATTCACTTGTCTCCAAGCCACTAATCTTGCAGCTATCAGTTTCACATCCCAGTAGCCTCTCTCCATTATCTGACTGACTATCTGTAAAAGATTCAACATAAATAGAGGAAGCAGTTAAAGATTTGTTTTGGCTAGTGGGGGAAGCTTTACGAGCCATAGCTTTTAGCCTACAGCATTCAGATTCAAGCTTTGCTAATTTCTTAATGCTCTCTAAATGTTGCTTGCTGGCTGTTTCAGCTGCCTTAGTGCTTAGATCCCTCTCAAGGATCCTAAGTTCTATCTCCTCAATTCGAGAATGGAGCTCTTGCTTAAGAGCTAAATTTTCTTTCTCTGCAGCCTCAAGCTTTGAGCAAAGATCAACATCAACAGAGCCAGCAGCTTCACTTTTGGCAGTTTGGATTTCCTTTTGAAGATTAACAAGCTTGCTCTCAAGCTTAAACTTTGTGGATTCCCATTCGCGAGTTTTCTTGGCAACAGTTTCCTGGATCCTTTGCTCTTGCTCTTCTCTTGCTTGTCGAAGCTGTCTCACACATTCCTTGAGTGCTCCATCCAAATGACGAGCTCGATCTTCAAGTGCTGCATACTTCTGAGCAGAAGCCTCAAGTTGTTGCTTTAAAGTTGACACCTCTTTTTCAGCCTTTTCCCAGCCTAGCATTTGAGATGAAAAACAAAATAACACGCTGATTACTTATGAACACAAGTCTGGAAGCATCATCATTTCTAACAATAAAGAGTAGGGAAAACATACAAGTCCACAGACATACAAAGAACCAGAGCACCAGTTGCTGATATCCATTGAAGAAAAAGAAAACTGTGTTTGAATGACTAAACTCACTTTTAAGTGACCTTCCAAGAGCAATATAAATTGAAATACAGTTTTGCATAAAGAAAAAGAAAAAAAGCTTTGTAAGCATGCAAAATATACCCATAAATTATTTACTGAATTGGCCATTTATATTTTGAAAGCCTCAAGATAACGATAGATTGTCTTTTCTTTTCTTTCTCTCACCTTAATATGGTAATCGCAGGAAAATAAATAATACCGGGGGTTTGGGCTGAGTGTCAAAGACCATTGGATACAACCAAGAGGTCAAGAGGCTTATAACTGCTTTTAGGCCACCTATATAGGATATTTATATCCCACGAATTTCCTGGCTACCAACGTTGTAGGTCCAACAGATGCCTTGCAGTATAGAATTCGATCAACATAGAAAGCTCAAGGGATCTATGCATATTGAAAGGATTTTTTTGAAAAAAAAAGCATGAAAAGAAGGAATTAAAAGGTAATAATTTAATGACAATTGACCCCCAAAAAGAAATAAAATCAAAGATGCATCAAAGAATACTATAAACAAGAGTAGCTCTTCAAAACATGTATATGAAAGTACGATGTATGACCTCTTCTCTACGTATAAAGGATAATAATAGTAATCACAGATAAAAATTCTGAAAATTCCAATTAAATTTACGAGTGAAAGTTGAGATAAAATTTTAATACCTGATACAGCTTCTTCTGCAACTTTTGCATGCTGCTTTACCAGGTCTTCCTTGGCACTAATGTTTAGTAGAGCAGCGGACAGTTTCTCTGTTAGACTCTTCACATTTTCATTGACTTCTTCATCAACGGGCAAAACTTTAGACATGACTTCGGGAGAGTGAGAACTATGAGCTGTACAAGCCTGAAATCACAAAGAACATAAGATTTCCAATTTTCTTATTGAAAGGAAACAAACACATTGTTTTAAGCTTGACCTTACAAGACTGAACCAAAATAATAGCACTAAAGCTGTAAATCAGGTATAAGGTCGAATGCTAGATCAAGTGAATCTGAACGCACAGAAACAAATTTGTAGTCCTAAATAAAGCCCAATTTTATTCTTGAATCATAAATGATTGATAGAGTCAGTGAATTTAGATAGAAAGTCTCTAAATCAACTTGGCTCTGATACCAATTGAAATATCCACAATTGAAAACAATCCAATTGTAGGATACTAAATTCAAAGATATATAATAATACAAAAAAAACAGCAATGCAAAGAGACGATATAATCAAGAAAACAAGAATATCATCAAAATTGGATGTGGTGATCTATCCAAGGCACAATGAAACCAAATTAACAATTATGTACTGTAAAGATTTTCGGCAATGATTGGCATCAATCAAAGTGGCCAGCACAGACCATACTCAAGAATAGATGGGATAAATTTGAGAATGAAAATGAAAAGGCTAACCTGTTCATCAGAGAATCTTTCAGAAAGGGAAGAAATGGAACCAGAACAACTCTCAGTTTCACCAGGACTCTTGTCCGAAGATTTTCTACGCCATAGCCAACTACGACGGTCCATCTTCTTCTAATCTAATCTATTATCAGTGTCTTCATTCATCCATTCATTCGCCACCGTTCAAAGATGATACATGGTAACATTTTCAAGTCTTTGCTTTGAATTCACTTCCCAACCAAATCAATCTCAGTCCCTTGAGAATTTGATTTCTTCAGATACAAAATTTGCAACAAAATTCAACATCAACGTCAACATCAAAGGAATTGTAACCCACTCTCCCAAATTTTACGCAATACCATACCCCATAACATTAAATTTAAGGTAATCACGAATTCCTTGTACAGACAAGGGAAACGGCAAAGATCAGATATGAGGAAGGAATGTCATGTCAGACTGAGTGACAGTCAGTGAGTGACTGACACTGCAATTTTTTTTGAAATATTTATTTTGTTTTATTTTTATTTAATTTAATAATTAAGAAGTAAATAAAAGGATTAAACCTACTGAGCTTGCGTGGGCCCATGTGGCCGTATAACTGTTGAGATCTTATTTTGTTAATGTTTAAGATTTTTCAAAGGAGACGGCGTTATTCCCGCCTCTTCTTGTGGGATTTGCACCCTACGCTCCGCTCCCTATCTCAGTCATCTCCATTATTATTATTATTTTGGATTAATTTTTAATTTGCCTCCTTGTTTATTTACTAATGATTTACAATAATTTTGTAAAAATCTATTCATAATTGTTAATAATTAAAACTAAATTAATTAATACTACTTATAAATATGTTGTTAGAATAATAATATTTTAAGTTAATTTGTCTTTAATAATAAATTATTTTTTTCACATAATTATTTACTTTTTTTGTAATTTATTAAAAATTTGATTGATAATAATAATAATAATATGCCACCGTAACATATATTGAATTTAACGACAAATAAGCCTTGGCCTAAACTAAGTAAAATAGACTTATAATTGGTCCATTTTAAAGTTTATCTTTATTGACCTTAATAAAATTTTCATTTTTATTTTACGCCTAATGATTAGTTTATTCACCAAATTACAAATATATCCTTATAAAATTAAATTATTACATTCTTAAATTTTTAGCGCTTATACAACATAAGGCATAATTTGTAATCATGTAATTTAACACTTAAGCACATAAATAAATACTATATATCCTATACCTTGATTCTAAGTCAACTAAACATGTATATATTGGTGAAATGCTGTTACATGCCTAAACATCATGTGTCATGAATGAATATGTAATGCCTCTAAATGGTTTCAAAGATTTAACATGAGTTCTATAATCAAAAATTGCGAGAAATGTATCAGCAATACTAGTCTCAATAATTGCTTTTAGATCAATTTTTAGTACAAGTGATAAAGTTGCGAGTCCACATCGTAATAGACTATGTGTAATCAATAAACAGCATAGGTCTTGATGTATACTCAAAGTTAGTTATATGAATGTATAAAATATGTCTTTTTCACCAATTTATATATTTTTTAATTATTTTTTTAAAATATAGATGGGACGGGAAACCTATTTTAACATGGATTGAAAATGTCATTGGCACATCCATGCAAGGAAGAATATTTAAATGTAAAAAAAAATTAATTTATATAAGTTAAATGTTAATTGTTAAATTGTTATTTGTTCTAATTTTATAATATTTTTAATTAATATTTACTAATTTTTTTTGGTTATGTATTTATAATATTCACTAAATATTTTTTATTATGTATTTATTTATGATGTTTTTATATATTGATGAAGAAAGTAGAAAAGAAGTGTTATTTGGATTTTTTTTTGTATTTAATTTAAATAATTTGATTTTTTTTTCGTATGTGAATTGAATGATAATTATTAGAGACGTGAAATTTGATTCTTTTTTTGTAAGTTGAATGTTAATTATTGGAGACGAGTAAATTGAATTTTATTATAAACTATTTATTTTTTTTGCTATATTTAATTAAAAACACAAAAAAAAATAGTTTATGTATTAGATCGAATTGATAAAGTGTTGTAAATAATTTTTTTTAAAAAAAAATTATATAACTAAAATTATTATAAAATTTATAAAAAAAATTTTCTTAAACACTACGTATATTGAGTTGCAATCAATTTCTTAACTGAAAGTTGACCGGTTCGGTTCAAAAATTTTGAAAACTAAACGGAACGGTTATGCCCATTTTGTAAGCGCTTACAGCGTGGCTAATACAGCAAGGGCGGGTCCCGATAAAAATGCCAACGGGTGGTTAATAAATTATGTATCTGGTCCTCCAAAATTTTCAATTCAAATAGAGACACAATCCGGGTTGAGGTGGTGGGGAAAAGAAAGATCTTCATCTTTCGTTTTCCCCCATCAGCCAAACAGAATAAACCCTAATCTTTTTCTGCTTTAATCCCCGCGGCCCCAGAGTATATGGGGGCATAGAATCTGTTCAATTAAGTCCTAATTTACCTATTAAATAAATAAAATATGAGTAGCCAAAGCGGTAGTCGTCGGAGCCAGAAGCGAGGGCCGTCCACGGCCAAGAAATCGATGTCGTCGGAAAATGGGAATCTCTCCAAACCTTCTTCTCCGAATGACCAATCGTAAGTTTTTCTTTGAAATGTTAATTTAGGTTCTAATGGAGAGTAAGTTGGTATTTTATTTATTTGAAGGTCTGTTGGCGGGGAGAGGACTGTCAAGAAGCTGAGATTATCTAAAGCTCTTACTATTCCGGAGGGAACTATTGTATCCGATGCTTGCCGTAGAATGGCTGCTCGTCGTGTCGATGCCGTTTTGTTGACTGATGCCAATGCTTTGCTCTCTGGAATTGTTACTGACAAGGTGATTGTTACTATCATTATCATCGTTATTCTTCTTTCTTTTTATTTTTTAATTTCATTGTTTTGTTTTTATAATTGTTGGAAGGACATTGCCACTAGAGTTATAGCCGAAGGTTTGAGACCAGACCAGACAATTGTTTCAAAGATCATGACCCGCAATCCTATATTTGTGACTTCAGATTCGTTGGCCATCGAAGCTCTTCAGAAGATGGTCCAAGGTTAGCTTCTTTCCTGTAATGCTTTACTTTAGCCTGTAGCCCATTTTTTAATCATGCTGGAGATAATTCCTAAATTTTGAAAAGCAGCCATTCGCTAATCCGGTTGGATTATTTCTTTTCATTGAGAATGATGCCAAATAGTAAATGCATGGCACCAAGTACACTCTATTTGTGTAACCAAAGAGAAATTGTAGTATAGATAAGAAAAAGAAAACTTTGCGACCTTAGTCTTTTGGTGCATGGTATTGCTTATTGTATTTATCATGGACATATCGTAAAGAGGTGAATCACCTGTTTTTATTTGTCAGATAATGATGGGTTCTTACAACTTTGATACTAAAATAAAGTTTCAATTAAATGGAGTAAGATAACATAAAACTTTTCTTGATTGTATAGACTGTATTGTTAGATCAACTTGTAAACATCCAGTAGCAATTTGGCATAAGCACTATTTGCTAATCAAGTGGCATTTTAATTGATTTTATTCTGTCAACAGGAAAGTTCAGGCACCTCCCTGTTGTAGAGAATGGTGAAGTTATTGCCATATTGGATATCACGAAGTGTCTATATGATGCCATATCTAGAATGGAGAAGGCTGCTGAGCAGGGTAGTGCTATTGCTGCTGCAGTTGAAGGGGTGGAACGCCAGTGGGGAAACAATTTTTCTGGTTAGTTATTATGTTTTTACTTTGGGTTATAAGCATGTAACTGCGTGTCCGTTGAAAGATTTAGAATGATGAAAGCTTTTATTAAATGTTTATGGCTGTTTTATTTTTATTGATATGCTCTATATGGTGAATGTCAACTTTATTTCTTTCTTAACCATGAATATGTGTCTAATTTGTCATCTGAATAGAATTTTGTCTAGAAAAAGGTTGGTATTTATTAAAATATTACATATATTTTCAACAACATTAATATCTCATAGATAGGAAGCAGATCTCTCTACCTTTAGGAGGCATGCAGTGCTTATTGTATTAGAGTCTTTTGGGCTTTAACTTGTGGCATAAAGGTTTCAGTGTTTCAGGGCAATTTTAGTTTTGATCATTGGAAATTCTGTCGGCAGCTTGTGGGTTTCGGATATCTAGGGATGTCAAAAAGTGAAAGATTGTGAAAGCAGGACTCTAGGTTATAGGTTCTAGTTATTTAATGATTGAAGAACACTGCAAAGCTATAAAGAGTGGGTAACTATATATGCATGGAGTAGAAGAAGAATTTCTGCGAAGGAATAGAAACGTATTTCTTTGCCACATAGAATTGGTTGTTGCATTGGAAATTTGCTATTGAAGTATTTTGGCTTACATATTGGAGACAATCCACGATTTTTATGTTTTTGGGATACCTTTGCTGAAAAAAATGGAGAAAAAGTTAGAAGGCTGCTAGAGGGTGTACTTCTGCCGGGTTAAATTAACTCTTATTAGACAACATTCTGTAGTTTATTGACTTGTTCTTTATGCCTCTTTAAAATTCCATTAAAGGTCTAGGATGATTGAAAATTGAGGGACTTTTGGTGGAAGGATTAGAGATACTAAAGAACATGGTAAAAATGGGAAATGTTTTTCTCAATATTGTCAAAGAGTGGGTTTAGGAATTGGCAATTTGCTGGAAAGAAACACATGCTAAAAAAGTGGATAACAAATCTCAATAATAACATCAAAACAAAAGTTCTTTGTTAATATGTCTTGAAACCTTCTTCTAATCCTTGCACTGACATTTCTATTTCATAGGAAACAGTTTTCTATGTTAAGCATTCATGGCTTTCTATATTGCTTGGATATCAAGAAGAATCATGGTATATATTTCGAATAAGAAATTTATTTTTCAAATTTTGGATGCTTCAAAAGTGTAGCATTGGTTTGGCCAAGTGTGCAAGAACTATGAGTACACTTCTCCTTCAAAGAACTATTTGTGCAAGTTAGCTTCCTATCAAGTGTTTTATTGTTGTATGTGTTTTGAAAGTGGGTGTATATCTCCTATTTCTTCTTACAGAGTGAATTTAATATTTCTTTTCTTTTATGATCTCCCATTTCAGCTCCATATGCATTCATAGAAACTTTGAGGAAGAGGATGTTCAAGCCTTCCTTGTCAACTATCATTCTTGAGAATGCCAAGTAATTTTAGAATGAGTTGAATGTTGGCCTTTTCTTTTGAAGAAATTAAGTTAGTATTTTGATGTGCGGCTGGTCTTCTCTTACTATTTAATTTTTCTTGCTCTTTAATTGCTTAGGGTTGCCACTGCATCCTTGTCAGATCCTGTCTATGTTGCTGCAAAAAGGATGCGGGAATTGCGATGTAATTCAGTTATCATTGTGGCAGGAAACAAAATTCAGGGAATACTAACGTACTGTTCTTGTCTTACTAGTTTTTTTTTATAAATATATTGAATATTTTGCTAAACATTATGCCTTCAAAATGGCATTTAAGGTTATGATATAAAAAATGTTTGATTATGACTGTTTGTTGCTTTGTACTGCAGTTCAAAGGATATCCTAATGCGAGTTGTGGCACAAAACCTTTCTCCTGAGTTGACACTGGTGGAAAAGGTCCATGCTGAGAATTTTAATACTTAAATTTTTTTCAATTTATGTCAATAAGAAATCTCTCCTGTACTACAGGGTCATATGTTGGATTTTGAAAACACCATGTTGAGTTTATTTTTTTTCCTTTTAATATTATGGGCAATGTGATGCAATTTTAAATACAGAAAAGCATTTTATAATTTGTGTTGTATGCTAGCCACTTTCTTGTGTATGGGTTCTGATGATAGAAAAGGCATTTGTATGTCATATGATTTCCTTAATTTATGCATGTCAAAACTTGCAGTGCCCTCTTTCTATGCTCGAAAACTAACAATTTGGAGAATAGAGATTGATGTCGGTAAAATTCATATTATATTTATTTTAAGTATGATTACAAAACATTTTGCATGGTTGAATTTTGAACGTTTAACAATATGAAAGCAATTGTGGCAAGGATTGGAAAGGGAATATTTTATTATGGACACATGGTAGCTCATATGCATAGTTTTGTGATGCGTAAATGGATAACCACCACAAGGAATGTAAATAATTGCCTTTCTAGGTTTTTATTTTTGAGATACGTGAATTTGTATGTCTTTCAACCCTTCATCCCTAGATCACATAATCTTCTCTCTTTATCTCGCTCTTGTTTTATTATAAGATTGGTAGTCTCTATGGATTTTTCTTCCCCGTATTGAAACCCGGAACATTTTTTTTTCAAAAATGTACAAAACTATTAATGAGTCTTAAGAAGCCTAGAAGTGAATTTTTGGTTTAAAAACCCAAATAATAATCTTCTGCTAACTGTCATCAAAATTCATTCTTCATTCTAGAAATGCCATGTGTTAGTTTGATTCATTTCTCCTCCAGTAGTGATGATGAATCTGATGATCTCAAGGTATTAGTGGATAATCTCTCACCCCCGTGCTTCACCCCTTCTATGTATATCATTGTATGCTAGAAGTGTGGATAAGTCTCCAGAAACCTTAACTTTGATACTTATCATGGTTACTCATTTTCTCTCTTAATGATTCAGGTAATGACGTCAAACCCTGAATGTGCAGCAATGGAAACAACAATCCTTGATGCATTGCATATAATGCATGATGGGAAGTTCTTACATCTTCCAGTTGTAGACAAAGGTGAGTGTTACTTTCTGAAGTTTGGTTTTTTAACAAATAAAGAAATTAAATACCTTAACATCTTTTTGGCAGATGGAGGTGTTGCTGCTTGCATAGATGTTTTGCAGATAACTCATGCCGCAATTTCTATGGTAAAGTTATTTTGCTTTTGGTGCATTGGTTGTGCAGTCATGGTATGTTTTGTCTACAGTACAGCAAAAAATGTTAAAGTTACAATCTCTTTTAGGAAGGGAACTGCTGAAGTTAAAGGGAATAGATTTATTATTCAACTTTTTAATCCCAACATAGTGGGATGTCTATTATATTATTAAGGTAGAGTAGGTGTTGACATTTCATAAGTGTTATTTATTTTTTGGGACAAAATTGCCCCACAAATGTTAGGTCTTTTTCCCTTGTCTCTCTCTGCTACCTTCTTACCTCTGTCAACCTCAGCAATCATACCTTTATGACTAAAAGTAGGCCGGATTAGTTTCTTGAACCCAAAAGTTCCTATTTGAGCATTTTATAAGATATAGGGCAAAATAAAGTAAGTGATGATTAAATTCACATGTTAATTTCAGTTTGTCTTTTCTTACTTCCTCTCTTTAACAGTCACTATTGCTTGACTGGAACATATGTATCAATTAAAATATTTGAACCTGATTTCCTTGCATAGTTGTTCAAAGTTACATAGAAAATTTAGGTGGATTTGTTCGTGTCGGTGTTGAATCTATTTGTGAGGTAGATTCTTGGACATTGACTAGTAAATGGGACTTGTAAATTCTTTTGCTATATTTGATATGCAATTTTAGTAATAATGTCTTTTCTTCTACATTTGGAAGTGATATGAAAGGCAATGCAGTTGCCATCTATAAGAAAAGGAACTATTTTTTGATTTTACCATCTTGTGAGTGTAGAGTTGAATATAGTGAGATAGATGGTAAGCTGTTGGTGAGAATGAAAGAAGGTAAACAGCGTGATATATGAAGGAAGAGATTCCTCTGTTGATGGTGGCCTTGTTGATTCATGATTGCAGTGACATCGTAGTTTCACCACTGTTTCTGCTTATTGCTTGCTGAAGTATCTGATAAAGTTATCTTTCTTTTGCTGAGCAACTGCAACTGAAGTTGAGAATCTTGTCTTTGCTTGAAAATATGTGTTCATGTGTAAGCTTTCACAGCTTGAAGTACGTAATCTTGAAAGAATCGCCATTGATTATTGTCATATGCTCAGAGAAAAGTCTCCTACATTTAGCAGGAAAAAAATGTATCATTTTGTCTTTGCTTGAAAATATATGTTCATGTGTAAGCTTTCACAGTTTGAAGTACGTAATCTTGAAATAATCGCCATTGATTATTGTCATATGCTCAGAGACAAGTCTCCTACATTTAGCAGCAACAAAATTTATCATTTGTTTATTACTAACTCATAAAAATATATTATATTTGTGTCAATAAAATTTGTCATCTTATTTTTCACTAAGGATTTCATATTTGGAGCACATTATTTTGATCTTTTAGGTGGAAAATAGCTCTGGAGCTGTTAATGATATGGCGAACACAATGATGCAAAAGTTTTGGGATTCAGCCCTTGCATTAGAGCCACTGGATGACTGCGACACTCACAGGTATTACTGTTGCTACCTTAAATACTGTGCTGTATGTCTGTTCAATTCCAGCTCTAATCCCTAGAGGATATACTTTTCAGTGAAATGTCTGCCCTAATGACATCAGATGGAACAGAACAGGGGAAGTTCACATATCCTTCTCTTGGTCTTGGAAACTCATTTGCCTTCAAATTTGAGGATCTTAAGGGTCGAATACATCGATTCAATTGTGGTGAGTTGCAAGAACCTGAGTCCTGAATTTCTTTATCCACCTCCATATCTACCTATGCTGACTATCGGAATCATATATGTAATTTCTGGAATAGGCAACTTATCATCTAAAATACTGTGTAGAATACTAAACTGCTGCAGTTATTGCATTTATGACGGTTATTGCTGCAAATATTGACAAATCATCGGAAGGGAAGACTTTGCAAGCTTTTTGATACCCTTAAAATATGATCTCTTTTAGACATGCAAGATTGTTTCATTAATATTTATCCAACAATGTTGAGATAGATATTTAATTTTAAAAAATTGAATATTTAATAGCCTCCTTGAATGTTATTAATCAATTTTTTTTCTGTATGTGAAGCAGTATAGACTATATGAATTCTACATACATGTTTCATGAATTCTATATGTAACATTTTTAAGTTAAAATACATACAAATATGACTCAGAAGATTTTCTAAAGTTCTGTTGAGAATATGTAATATGTGTCTTCCTTAGTTCTTCAAATTGATTTCAATGTGAATTTGTTTCTGCAATATTGCAAAAGAAATATCCTGTTTTATACCCTTGATATATTCATTGATAAGGATATTTAAAACCTTGAGTTTGCTCTTGTAAATAGAATGTCCCCCTCACCCTTAAAGAGAACTTATCTTGTGTCTTTTTTCTCCAGCTGCTGAGAACGTAGATGAGTTGCTATCTACTGTCATGCAAAGAGTTGGTGCTGGCAATGATGAGGAACAACCTCAGCTTCTGGTTGGTATTTTACTTTTGTTTGGGTGAGATGTCTTTTGTCTATTGTTGTAAGAATACCTGACTTGTGTTCTTTTTCTGTTTTTTTTCTTTAAACCTAAAAAAAATTTATATTTCCTTAGTATGAAGATGATGAGGGTGATAAAGTTCTCCTCGCAACTGATGCTGATCTTCTTGGTGCAATCGGTCATGCCAAGTCAGTGGGACTGAAGGTAATAGATCACCCTTGTTTTAAGAATTTTATTTATATTCTCCCTTTGTAGAATCTTTCTTTTAAAACTTTTCATTTTAACGACTTTTTTGTTTATTTTGAAGCGGAAATAGTTAAAACAAGTGGACAGAAAGTCCACAAGGGACATTTGAAACTAACCTAGCTCATATATGAAATGAGATGATAGTTGACTACTTACCTAATGAAAATACCCTTAAACAGGAACAAGGAAAATACAAGAAAATCCCCAAAAGCACAGAAACCCCACATTAGCCCTTACCAAATCCCTCTATCAAAGAAATATGCAACAAAACATATACGTTTAACCCACTCCTTGCCCATTAAGAACAATGAAGAAACAAGAAGAGTCTTGAAACTCAGTTACTGAAGCCCACAAGGGTACAAGACAGCAAATTTTATCTCATGAACAGTTAGAATACACTTCTCGTTTATCTTCTTACCTTCCAAATCACCTACAAAAAAGCAATTACTGCATTCTTACATAAAACACTTGCATTATTTACTCCACAAATTAGAAGCCATGGTGCAGTGGAGGAAAAGATGATCAGAGTAGTCTCATTCTTTTTACAGGGTGTACAAAACAAAGGAAAAAAAAGCAGATATTAAGAAATCATTTTTAATTGACTTCTCCAGACTTGAGTCTAGCATTAGCCAAAGCCCAAGCACAAAACTGGATTGTAGGGGGACTTTTGTTTTCCATATGTCAGCTGTTGTTTGCTTAAACTCACAATGGGAGGTATTACCCATCTGCAGCAGAATATAGGATTTGCAAGAATAAGTTTTCTACCCATGAAGTTTCAAAGTTCTTTCTCTTCCACATTCATCAATGGCCATATGATCTAACAATTCCAATAGGCTTGAGAGTTGAGGAGCTTCCCTTGCATTCAAGTTCCTTGTGAAGTTGAAGCTCCAACTTCAATTCATGGATATAAGAAGAAACGGCCATCCTATACTAGATAGAAACATTCTGAGCTAAGCAGCTATGATAACAAGGAGAAATATCACACAACATGATATCCATGATTATTTTGTTAATAAAAATAGAGAACTTTTTGATATGAGAGAGAGATTTGCTATTTTATGGTACTTTGATCCTCTGAAACCGGAGATCCTGCCATTTAAGAATAAATCACTTGAAAAACATATTGAGCTAAGAATTATACAATACTGAATACATTTGTGTGATAAGAAAACATTTATATTGAAATAATGGGGGTTAGAGCAAGAAGAAACCTTTTGCTGTGTTAGAATGCCAATTAGAGGGTTTTAATGTTTTGCATTGTTGCTGCTTTTTTTGATGGTTTAAAGAACAATAGATGGAGGCAGAGGAAGAAGAGTTGGATTTGAGCCAGCATTTAAAGATACATCTCTTGAGGAACTATGACATCTTTCAAGGATTGTGTTGGGGCTGTCAATGGTGGCCAAGATGGGGATGGAGTCCTTGGGCACAATGTGGAGAAAGAGATACTAAATAGTTTTCTCCTTGATAGAAAGATGATGTGCAATCCTAGGTTGGAATACTGCATGATGGGTGGGTTAACAGAAGAATCTTATGGCTTATCCTTGTCTCAAAGTGTAAGGATTGCCTTGTGTGTCTTGGTTTTGGGTTTAACCCATGCCCTTGTGTGCTTTCAAAGAGAGACATTTCTTTTTGAATGATATTAAACAAAGAAATTTAATTTAAAGGAACGAGGGATGCAAAGAAATTGAAAATTCTGTCTACAGAAACCAACACCAGCCTGTGAAAAAACCGAACCTGAGCAGTTGTTTACTGAACTCTGCATCTCTATCTTCTATTAAACTTTAAGTTTATCTATACCAATAGTAATATTGGTGATGGAATTGAACATTAAAAGTGACTTTTCCTATGAAAAGTAACTGTCTTTCCATTTAGTGTTTTATCAGGTTAGGAAACCTAAACTTTGATTGGAAGGTAGCTTTCTGTCATTCCCACCACCGTTAATGCCTCCATGTTTACAAAATATTCTGAATTGTAATAATTATATAGATTTTTTTAATTATTTCTGCTAAATCTAGTTTTCCCTTGAAATAGCTGTCCAGTTTTGTTTCATATTCCCAGGTCAATTTTTGTTTGACGTCCACCCTTAGTTACAGCTGTAAAGTAATTGGATTTAATTGGATGATGCTTTTATTTTGCATAATGATGAGGTAAAAAAATGCCAACATGGCTATTAAAGTTAGTGCTTGTTTTGATCTTGTTTAAAGAATCTTGTCTTGTATTATTGTTTGATTAACATGATCTTGGTCTAAGACAGAATCAAGCTTCCTTTTGCCTTTTTCTCCTGTCTTCCAATCGAAGGAAGGATATATCACTTTCTCCCTCTATTTTCATTCTCCCTGAATTATATGTGGAGACATGCTGTAAATGATGTGTTGATGAAGAACATTGGAGATATGAATGCACACTTTAAGAACATGGGATCATTGATCTTATGTGTCATCTTTGTTTTTGTTATTTATCATAAATTATTTTGTGTGCATTCTTTCCGAGGTTAAACTGAGGTAATAAATGTAATGATTGACTTAGACTTTGGATGGTCCTATAATTATGTTATATATAAAAATTTAAAATAAGGAAGTATTTGTTTGTACTAGCTGAAGGAGTAAACTTTTTACTACTAGTTCTCATATTTGTCTGTCTTGTAGTTCACCCATTTCTGTACGGACAGTTACTAAGAAGTTGATGCTAGCTTTTTATTACAAATGATTTCTCTCTCTCAGGTTTTAAGGCTGCATCTGGACTTTGCTGATTCAAGGGAGCGAAAGAGATCTGAGTCTAGTGCAACCACTGTCTGTCGTACAGGATGGTCATCTTTCCACACTAGTATCCTGGCAAGTGCAGTTGTTTTGACTAGCATCAGCGTGTTGGTCTACTTAAAGCACACTAGGGTATGAGAACACGCTGCCTGCTTTTCTGAAACCAAAGACCTTAAGATTATCAAGTTGATTAACTGCAGTCTCCATTTCCGGAGAGTTTAGCTATTTTAGCTCTTCTGGGCAGAGATAGGAAGCTGAAGTTGAAAAGCAGTTACGCCTGAAGCGCTTTGTAAAGATGAAAATGAAATGGAATACACAATCATAACACGAATGTGATTACTGGGAAAAGATTATGTTATATTTTGGTTCCTTGTGTATAATTTGACAGCCGAAATACCATTGGCTAATGCTATTTTGAGTCCTGGGGCTGGGCTGGGCTTGAGATCGAATACTTAATTCGATTTTGGGAACCTCCTAATATATTTTTCTTGCCCCCAGATATATATGTTATTTTAGACATGGCATTTCTTTTTGGCATACAGATTTTCCAAAATCGTGAGCCATCATTCTTTAATCCAAGCAAGCAAACTCTCCAAAAGGCTTATCGGAGTAAGGAGGAGTTTAATTTGACCGGTAGTGCTATGCTGTTCAATAATTATTTCAAGTGTTATTTATTTATTCCTGAGTGATGTGATTTTATAAAATAAAAAAATTTAACATGTAATTAATGAATGTTACATTGCAATTTGAGATCAGATTTGGAATAATCATTTGTTATGCATAATAGTGTTGTTAATTTGAGCAATCTTGAGTGATTGTTTATCTGAGGAGAAGGACACTAAATTATTATTTATTCAGGATTATAATCTCATTATTTTATCTTTGTAGGGATGGAACTAAGACCGACCAAAGAATTCTTGTAGCATTTGGAGAATTGTTTTTGGAATGATAAGAGAGATTAGAAAAAGTAACAGATGGAAATTAGTTGTCAGTTTCTTTTCAAGGCAAGTCCGGAAGGAAATCCAAAGGTTCATTCTGTGTTCTAGCAAGGTTCTTACCAATACTTATTTTAAACTAATGGGGAAATTACAGTAGTTTCCTTTTTCTTCTTCTTGTTTTTATTTTTATTCTGAATTATGACAATATTTGATTTTTCCATTGCGTCATTCATTATTTTCTGGAAATTTTATTATTTCATTTGCATGTACTTCAGTGATTTCCTCACAAAATACAAATGATTTCTTTCACTTTCTATTTCCTTCACAGAAAGTGTATAGAAATTTAGTGTTTGCAATAAATTTTTTTATATTTAATATTTAATGATACTGATTACATGTTTGAGGATTCAGATAATTATCCAAATCCTGCAAGCTTGGTTTTAAATTGTAAATTTGTTGCTTAGCTTGATTTGAGTTGATTACATTGTTTGAGGTTGTAAATTGTAAATTTGTTGCTTAGCTTGATTTGAGTTGATTACATTGTTTGAGGTTGTGAAAAGGAATAGAGGAACAGGCAGATATTCATCGAGGGATTTTAGCCACTGAGATCCCTTTTAACGAAAATTCATCATGGGATTTCAGTTCAATGTTAAAATCCCATTTTTTGAGAAAGAAGTAGTAGAACGATGAGGGTAAAAATATGTTTCCTACTCAATTCTCGTTAATATTTGATCCAAAAATAATAAAATAATTAATAATTACTACTTCATCAAAAATTTAATGCTTATATGTTAGGTCATACCAGTAGAATTTAAGCACTAACTATATGCTATGTTTGGTCAAAAATGAAGAGGAAAGGAATTGTACATTCTTATCCAAGGGATTCGTTTATTTATATCTTGTGTGAGAGAAGTAGTGTAAGAAACTTGGATACACCTTGGCCTCCTAACCTCCACTTACCATGTGAGATCTCTTAGATTGTTAATAACTGAGGATTTGGCAGCTGTCCTTTTAAACCATTTGTGATCAAGTAATAACAAGATCCACGATTCTTGTTTTCTTTTTTACTTCACTTGGGATCAAACATTCAGAGGTTGGTGGAATGGTACTGTGAGGTTGGGATATTTAGAAGCTGAGACCAAAGTTTTGTTGGGTTATAGGAGATGGAATTTTGGTAGTTCAATTGATAAATGTTTTAGTTCCATTGTTTTGTGTCAAGCAATAACTGTGGAAAGTATATTTATCTTTTGAGTAGATGCTTTTGCTTAGGCTTGCGACTACTTGTAAATGCATTGCGTAATGCAGAGACCGTTCAAGTGTCAATAACATCCTAATCGTTTTATAACTGCTGGTTCTCCTTTTTCCAGGGTCATGGAAATGATGTTGACTACATGCAACCCACAATGGTCAACTTTGGGAAGAATGTGAGTGCATGGCAAGTCTATTATGGATTCAATCACACAGCTGCAATAACTATCTATATTATTGATAAATAATTGCTGTATTGTTTAAATCAAAGGAGTATTGCAGTTAGTGTTTGCCGAGGGATGTCAATGTCAAACATACAATGTCACTGGCAGGCAACCCGTAAGGAATTGGGAATGTCAAGTTTATCTGTAAATTCATTGACACTTGCCCTGTCATGAATTTGGTGTACCTTTTTACGAGTTTGAGAAGTATTAGAAATAAAAAAAATTAAATTAATAATAAATTTAGAAGACATTTATGAATATTTATAAAATCTTAATTTTTTTTTATATAGATTGCATATTTTAAATTATTGAGAATTAATGATAAATTATTTAATTCTTAAAATTTTGAGATAAATTCATAATATCAAAAATTATGGATAGAAAATAAAATTTTTAAAATTTTGAGTGAATAAGTAAAATTAGAAACATTAATGCTATTTGTAATTACTAAAAATACTAGTGTTATCTTATAATTTCTAAACGTTTAAGGGTTGAAATGTAATTAAATAGATTATTTGTTTTTAATTATATTTTTATATTTATGGTAATAATAAATTCTATTTAATTATTATGATAATTTTTATTTAATTAAAATGTAATTAAATACTTAATTAGAATGGAATAATTTATTAGATATGATTAAATTTTCTAATGTGATTAGAAGTAAATAATTAAGATTTGAAAAAACTAATTATTATATCAAAAACACTTAAAACTTTATTCAAATTTCTTTTCTTGAACTAACACTAAAAAGAATACCTACATAACTTTGGATTCAATGAAATTAAAATTTTTAATTTTTCTACTTTGTGCTGATATCATCAAGACCACACACTTGGGTGGATTATTCAATAAAATTACATTCGTGTAGTATCCATATTTTATTCATATTTTTTTAACTCAAAATTAAATTAACAACACAATTTTAGTGACAAGATAAAAAAGATTCAAAAATTTAAATCTTTGTATTTCATAAGGAGATTCTAACTCGGAAGTATTCGAAATTTAAATTGAATTAAAAGTTACGGGTATGAAGAAAATATAAGAAAGAATTGTAATGATAAAAATGTAAAGTATATTATATAATCTTATTAATTTTATTAATTATAAATCATGCATAATAAAAGAAATTGTATGGAAATAAAAAAATTATTTTTATTTTTTTTATCTTAAATTATGTATTATTAATTTTTTAATAGTAATTTGATCGTTGTCAAGAAAAAAAGCGAGAGAGAACGTGATAATGTAAAAAAGAAAGAAAAAGAAAAGGAAGTATGGTTGAATTAATGTTTAAGCTTTTGGTTTAGTTTTGTATTTTATTTTCACACGCTCGGATATACCAATTCTTTTTAGGTAATATATATAATTAGTCATTTATTTCAATATATTTTGATTCCGTTGGACATCTTAATGTGATGGCTGGACTGAAAATTATTTTTTATTTGTTTAATTTTTTATAATAATAAAACAGTGGTATGGTAAAATTGTAAAAAGAAAAAAATTGGAGGACTGTTCTCAAAACGAAATAAATAGGAGGACATTTTGGTAATTGGCGAGAACACGCAGGCAAAGCTACCCCTTCATCCGCGATCATTCCAAAGAGACAGCCGTGTTCATTGCGCAACGAAAATCCCCGACCTTTTCTTTTCTCAGCGACAGTCTGAATATCCTGACTTTATTATCTATATATATACACACATACACCCAAACCCGCACGTACAAGCCGTTGAAATTCTTTCTTCTCCCTTCTTCATTCTTCTTTCCTCCGTCTGACACCGCCCACGCAAAATGCCATTTCTCAATTTCTAGGTCTCGTCGATCAGATCCACACTCCTTGCTTTTAAAGGTTAGATCTGAACTTCAAATGTATAATTTTTAATTCTTGTTTCATCATCATTTTTTTTTCTTTTCTTAATTGGAAAGGTTTAATGCGTTTGTTTGGTTGATGAAAAAATCTAAAATTGAGGAAAATTGGGAAGAGAATTTTCAAATTTGAGCTGTAGGATTAATATTTTTGGTAAAGAAATTATTATTTAATAAGAAGTCTTAATAATAAAAATGCATACATTTCGTAGATTAGAATATCCTGAAGAAAAAACTGATTGTTTTTTCTTGAATTGATATGTTCTGTTGTCAACGAGTAATTTGTTTAACAATCTTGAAAAACTTGTTTGATTTTTTATTTTTATATCTTGGTCTTTGTCTGCACATTATTATTTGTCTGAAACGCTGCTGAAATTTGCAATGAACAAATTAGGTCTGCAATGCCACTGATTGAGTTGAGCACTTCACTCATAAGATTGTTGACCAGCTACGATGGTTGTGGTCCTTTCTTTTTTGGATCCTTTGGACTTCTGGCTATCATATATGCATTTTTTAAGTGGCAAAGGAGGTCATCACTAAATTGGGTTAAAGCTGCTGCCGGAGCAAAGAAAAAATTCTGGAAAAAACTGAATGTCCCACTGTCTCATCATATTTGGATGGATGATTTTACTTATGGTGAACGACCGTCCACATGCTGTGTGTGCTTGACTTCTTTGGTCTTCCCTAATAGTGTAAGTGCAAAAGCGGCATCTCATTTTCCTGTCCACCGTTGTGCTGTTTGTGGAGTAGCTGCTCATTTTTATTGTTCTGAGTTTGCGGCAAAAGATTGCAAGTGTGTGGCTCAAGCTTGCTTTGCTCATGTGAAACATCACTGGTCAGAGAGATGGGTTAATATGGATGATAATGCTGATATGTCTGCTTTCTGTTTTTACTGTGATGAACCATGTGGTGTTCCATTTATCAATGCTTCTCCCACATGGCATTGTTTATGGTGTCAGCGTCGTATACATGTCAAATGTCATCATATAATGTCAAAAGAATTGGGTGATGTTTGTGATTTGGGTCCTCACAGAAGGCTTATCCTTTCTCCACTATGTGTGAAAGAAGTTGAAGAAAACGCTAGAGTTGGAATGCTAAATTCTATCAAGGAGGGAATTAGAGCTTCTTCTGTTCATGGGAAGTTAAAAAGGAAGCGTCATCAGGGTAAGACTGGAAAAAATCGTTCTGTTAATGCAAAGTTGAAAGATAACTCATCTGCCAATTCTGCATTGGAATATGTGTTCAATGAGCATGCTGGTTTGAAAAACTCCAATAGTGAGAAGAATATTAAACGCTTAAAGATGGATGGCAGCGTACTTGATGAAAGCACCCGTAATGAGCTGATGCAAAAAAAAGGTGGAACTGCCATCTGTGGTCAACTGAAGAAGTACAAACTGGCTGATTTGCCACAGGATGCAAGGCCGCTTTTGGTCTTTATTAATGCCAAGAGTGGGGGTAAACTTGGGCCTTATCTTCGGAGGAGACTAAACATGCTTTTGAATCCTGTCCAGGTGATGTCGAGTTTTCTAGTAGCAATGACAGTTCATATAAATTATACTGACCCTGCACCTTTTAGAACTGTTAACATTTAGATATTATGCTTATTATGGTCCTGTGTTGCCCCCCCCCTCCACCGAGCTAAATGGCACAGCATAGCAAGTTAGCTAAATGGAAATTTGAGTAGTGAATAAATTATAGCTCAAGCTTAAAAAACTGATATTGCCAACTAGAAATTGATTGGATTAGCTCCTTTGAACAACCTTAGCATGCTGTGTTGATGAACTATATGTATGTTTGCTGTAGATACTATGGGAGATCTCCTCTTACTAGGACTGATTCTATTAATGGATGTTTGTTTTCATAATTCATTCTACTTACTGCTGTGTTCATCTGAACGCTTTATCTGCTTTCAAGACTACTGTAACATTCCTCATCATTTCTTCTTTGACTTGTATCACATGCTTCAAAATTGTAATGCTAATTAAAAGAAGCTTATTCAGTAAAGTGAAGATAATTGCGATCTTCTCTATCCTCTTGTTTAATTCTCGATGCTTGCAATCTTGCACTCACAGGGCCGTGTTGATATTAAGTGAATGCTGTTTGATTTATATATAAGTTCTTTCCCTGCTATTTGGCTTAATGCTACAATTTTCCTTTGCAGGTTTTTGAGCTTAGTGCCTCTCAAGGTCCTGAGGTTGGTTTGGAGTTATTTAGTAAGTTGCCATATTTTAGAGTTCTGGTTTGTGGTGGAGATGGCACTGTTGCATGGGTCCTTGATGTGATTGAGAAGCAGAATTTTGAGTCTCCTCCACCTGTTTCTATTCTCCCACTTGGCACAGGAAATGATATGTCAAGGGTTTTGCAATGGGGAAAAGGTTTCTCTGTGGTTGATGGACAAGGCGGCTTAAGCACATTTTTGCATGACATTGACCATGCAGCAGTTACAATGCTAGATCGCTGGAAAGTAAATATCACAGAAGAAAACCCAGAGTATGATCAAAGTAAAGAAGAGTCCAAGTTCATGATGAACTATTTAGGTATATACATCTGAAATTACTCTGTTAGTTATTGTTTCCAGGTTCCTTTAACAATTGGTAATATTTCTTTCATAGGTATTGGATGTGATGCAAAGGTTGCATACGAATTTCATGTGACTCGGCAGGAGAATCCTGCAAAGTTCTCTAGTCGGGTACTTATTTTTCTTTCTAGACACAATTTTTAGTTGTTAAAGAACTGTTTTTTTTTGCCAGAAAAGGCAAAAAAGAAAAAGTTAACAACTACTTATTTTAGGCTGAAATCATTTTCTAAGCTAATCATTACTGTTTGTTCTTACCAAGATTTAGTTAATTTGGAAGTCAAATGATAAAATTATACTGAACAGACAATTTCACCCTTATTTTTATGTTCTCCTTTGTTTGTTTTTTTCTTTCTATTTTTCTCTCACTTAGATTTCATTATTGATCTATTCAATGTCACATATATCACCATAATTCTTGTACTTTAGCATCACATAATTATGGGGAAACTTACAATAGGACTTGAATATGTAAAACCAAAATTGTTCTCCAATATCTCCATCATTTGTCACTAGGTGGCATATCCTCACACCATTGCTCAAGGCTGTGATCAGCTCTTCTCCAGGTCACTCATGGCTCCTTGTGGCTGCTCATGAGGACATGTGAGTCTGCACTCACTTGCTGGGCCATGCGAGCAACGTGTGAATGCTCTAGAAACTAAATGTAGCTGCATAAGGCCACATGGCCTGCCACTGGTGGACTGTAGAGGAATTGGTCTGTTAGGCTGGAAGAGAGGAAAAAAACAATGAAGAGGAAGAGTAAAAAATGGAAAAGTGAGAAGAGAGGAAAGGGGGGGAAAAGGAAAAGAAAAGAGAAAGAAACTAGAAAATATATTTTTTCTTAATAGTTTATGAACAATTGTATAAATATTTTGAAGAAATACTTCACTATATCACCTTTATACTGTTTAATTAATTGAGGGGCTTTACTAAACATGGAGGCTATTGCTAATATTGTGCCATACTTTAGGGGCACCCATGAAAATATCCCAAAAAGAAAAAATATCTACTACTTGGGCACTTCAGGAAATGGCCTGTTGTCCTTCTTTGATTTTGTTATTTTGTTAATTGCAGTTTGTGAACAAACTGCTATATGCCAAAGAAGGTGCTAGGGATATAATGGATAGGACATGTGCCGAATTGCCGTGGCAGGTTTGGCTTGAAGTTGATGGAAAAGACATTGAGATTCCAAAGGTACATGACTAAGAATATGTTGCCTCTTATAGCAAAAAAAAATATTTTACCTCTTTTTTGTATTTAAATTGTCAGTTACTTTGTTTTACGTTTGTATTTAAATTGTCAGTTACTTTGTTTTATGTTTTCATGTATACTTATGTCTGTTTTGTTTCATAATTAAATGCTGTCTTCCTTTACCTTCAGGATTCTGAGGGTTTGATTGTGCTGAATATTGGCAGTTACATGGGTGGAGTAGATCTTTGGCAAAATGACATGGAGCATGATGATGATTTTAGCCTTCAGTCTATGCATGATAAAGTGCTTGAGGTTGTATGTGTCTGTGGAGCTTGGCATCTAGGCAAGCTTCAGGTTTGAGATTTTCTTCGACTTTTGTTTTCTCTGCCTGTTTTCATGCTTATATTTTAATTTTCAATGGCCAGTGTGCGGAGGGGTGGGGGTGTGAATGTCCATCCGTCATCATGGTCTTCTACTACTTTTTTCCTTCATAATCATGTTTCTGTGAATGTTTATAACATTATTTTACCCACATTTCCTCACTTTTTGCTTTCCATTATCTTGATCTGTCTACATTAGTCCATATGGCCCTTTGTTTGACCTTCCAATATAATCTTGAATGTAAACAATGGTTCTCTATCTCCTTTTCTGTCATTGCTTTTGATTTAAACTGGGTCAAAAATTGAGAGGTTTGATGGTTCCAATTAGGCACACAGACTGCTTGTTCTTTTGCAGACCAATACCCTGAAATAAAATTGTAGCACAAAAGTAGAACAAATGTTAAATTCTATTGTGTGATGGTGGCATATATGCGGTGAATTTTGTTGAATATCTGATATTAGTTAATGGTGGTGAATTCATCTCCCGAATTATGAATCTGTATGCAGTGTAAATTCTGCATGCTGTTTGTACTATGAGATGACACGTGTCACTGGCATCCATGCATTACAATCCAGCTTGTCATGGTCATCTAATTGCTCTTGTACTGTCAGTATTCTGGCAGGAGTTTTTTTCAATCCTACATATTCTTTTTCCCTGTATTTACAGACAATTGGCATTTTTAATGCAAATACTTATTCACAATTCATTTTGTAGGAAATTTTTACTAAATGAGATCCTTGTTTTCTATGCAGGTTGGACTTTCAAAAGCCAGGAGGCTAGCCCAGGGTAAAGTCATAAGAATACATTCTTCCAGTCCTTTCCCAGTTCAAATTGATGGGGAACCATTTATTCAACAACCTGGATGCATAGAGATAACACATCACGGGCAGGTATTTTACACCTCATCTTTTATATAATGGAATAATGCTTGGAAGTGTTAAAGAGTTATGTAGTACCCATTATAATGCTTATCTGATAGATAGTTAATTTCCTTGTACCATTAGTTACTTGGCTTGTACTTGAATGGAGGCTTTATGTTAAATGGAAGAAATTAACCGATACACTATACTTGAAACTGGAGAAAACAAAACAAAGTTAAAAGGGATAAACACATTTTATTTTGTGACATTGTATTTCTATTATATGATGTAACCTGTTTTTCTCTGTGTGAACACTTGATTGATATCATTAAATCTAAAGCTTGATGAAATTATCATGAATTACTTCTGCTTCAGCAGAAATGACAATGATGTTGTGACTGAACTCTACAACTACCAAGACTAAATTTGATTTGCTTTGTTAAGGCGTTCATGTTGCGGAGGTCCTCAGAGGAGCCCAGAGGACATGCTATTGCAATTATGACAGATGTCTTACTAGATGCCGAGTGCAAAGGAATTATCAATGCATCTCAGAAGAAAGTCCTTCTCCATCAAATTGCCCTCCAGCTTTCTTGATTTTAATCCTTTTTATCTTTCATTCCAGAAAACGAGTACAGCAATCAACAGCGTTACCATATATATTTTCTTTATCATCCTCGGCACCTTTGACAGCAGCCCTTCCTTGGGTTTTCAGTTTCTGCAATGGCCACTGTTTGTTATTATTTTGTTGTGAGTTACAAGAGAGAGAGTCCCTAACATAGGACTAGGCTACGAGATTGATTGTAAATGTAAAATGTGAGGGATATTGATTGATAAGAAGTTGGGGCTCGATCGCACTGTTTTGCAGCGAACTAACTGCATACTCCTATAAGAGTCCTTTATTCTTTATGCTTTTTTGGAGTCTTCATTTTTTTGTTCTTTTATTGCTTATTCCGTTACTATCCCCAAGACCAGCACAAAAACTGGAGAATATTGTACATATGGTTTCATTGCAGTGTATTCCTATATAAAGCTTACAAAGAGAGTTGCATTTTCTATATTGATCATTTCTTTAAATTATAAGTAAAACCTAATCAAAATGGGTAAAGATAGCAAGATCACTTTTGGTCCAAATCCACTTCAAAAACAAAATAAAGCTTCACTATTTCTCATCTTATTTATTTTTTTCTCTATCCCAACCCAAGGTTACTAATTTGTCACTCAAAAAACTCCCTAATCAAGGCTCAATCACTTGTTAATCTTGCAAGATTCAAGCTTTACAAGACTTAAGTTATGATTTACTCGTTGATTCTTTTATTAATTTTGATTGAGTTCTAAAAATGGATTTTGTGACTTCAGCTAGATTTGGGTTTAAGGATGGATTATAATATTTTGTTTATGGGTTTAAGGATGGATTATAATATTTTGTTTATGAAGTGTTATGAGCATTAGAGGAGAATTGGAGTATTAAAAACCCTCAAAATCAATGAATCTTATGAAACTCAAAATTTATGAGTTTGGTGAATAATGTGCACGTGTTTGATAATATCTCGAGTTTTAGAACTTAATTGAAGCAATGTAATTTTTTTTTAAAACTAGAAATATTAAAAAATAATATTTTTGAAAATCAACACAAGATTCCTTATGAAAAATTCTCAATAAATTTTTGAATTTAGGTTATTTTGTAAACGCATGCAAGTTAGAATAGTAGATAAAGAATGCATTATAACTTTAGTTAGAAATACTTTAGTTAGAAATATCAAAATTATAAACTATTTATTTTGTAAGAAACTAGACGTATTTATTTTTCTAATAGTATATCATATACATAAATATCATGTACAAGGAACATTATAAATTCATTTATTGTTTTGGTATAATTGTCATATATCAATTGTTATAGATTTTTTACAAGATGTTTCACCACAAATGAACGAGTCAAGAGGTTTCAAATGGTGAGTGGATAAATTCAATTTTAAATGATTATTCTTAATTTAATATTTTGTTACAAGTAAATTTTATGTAAAAGCTTATTAAGTCGAACTAATATTTCATGATTTTGATTTGCAACATATATCCTTGATGAAATTTATATAAGAAGCATGTATTTGATTTAATGAATGATGTAATTATTTTACCTTAACCATTGTTGATTTTGTTATGATGATTATGATTTGACAGAGCAGTCTTTATACTTGTGTGTTTTTGAAAATTATGGTTATAAATTTTGGCATGGATTTTTGAAATAGAATAATTTTGTGATCAATATATATATATATATATATATATTTTTTTTTGTATTGGTGAAGCGAGGCAATTCTAAAACCGGCTGACGTGTTTACTTGCTACTGGAACTTCTTGTGGCTAACAGAGAAGGGAAGCCAAACGACAGGAAGCAGTTTGGATGTGCGAGTAGCAGCGTATCCAAATGCAAATGCAAATGCAAATGGCTACAGGACTGTGTTTTTCTTCCGCTCCAGAACTCGTCGTCTTATCCACTTCCCCAACCGCAACCACAAAGACAAACAACACTCACTTCCACTTCTCAGCAAAATTTCTCTCTAAAACTGAGTGTCGCACTCGCTGCAATTCTTTTCTCTCTATGTCTAAACATGAATTTCGCCACAGCTTTCGAGTTTGTTGCCAGTTAGGTATGGAGTTGGCAGCTGCCCAAGTTGGACAAGACCGACTCTTAAAGGTTTCATTTTTCCTTTTTTATTTTTATTTTTAAATTTTTTAGTGACGTGGAAAATTGTTGTAATTGAATGCTTTTTTGTTTGAAATGTAAGTAGGTTCCGGCATCAAATATAAGGAATTTCTGTATTATAGCTCATATTGATCATGGGAAATCAACTTTGGCTGACAAATTACTGCAACTGACTGGTACCGTCCAGAAGCGTGAAATGAAGGAACAGTTTCTTGATAACATGGATTTGGAGAGAGAAAGAGGCATCACTATCAAACTACAGGTTTCTTTATTTATTATACATATATTTCTACACCATTAAGTATAAATAATTTCTGTGCAGAATTGACTTGCATATTGGTGTTTCAATTGGTTTACATCGCATTTATGTTTGCACACATGTTTGTGCATTTGTTTGTTATTCCTATTCAAATTGAATAGGAATAATTCAAGCAAGTTCCCTAGCAAAGAGTCGGATTTTGCGTCACTCTCTTGGATTTGCCCAAAATCAAATTGAATTGTCACAGTATTTTTTTCACCCACTGGAAAGTTTATACTGTGGGCTTTATTTTTATTGCTTTGTTTTTATCTCTTTTCAAGAAGGTCAATGGAATTTCATCTGTTTCTGCAATTTAGTTAATTGTGTATTTTTATTATGGTTGGATTTCGTTGATTATATTATGTGATTATGATTTATAGTAGCAATCTAATCTGCTTGTCTCTGTGCTCAAGATTGTAAATATGTGTTAGATTCTTCTGTATCTGTAGCTTGTGTTATGTATCATGTACCTAATACATAAAGGGTTGTTACTAACTTTATGTTCGTATTTTTAATATCTTTTATAGTGATTTTAGAAATGACCTATATGTGAGAAATGATTTCTTTAATTCTGATGAGCGCTCAGAATTCTTTAATCTTCTAAATGTTGCTGTAACCCATCTATCCCCCTGCTCTTCCGCTGTTATGTCACTGAATTTTTGATAATGGAGACCACAGATTCCCATTCCATATTATGGTCATTCATGCTTTAACTATTTCTTTCCAAGTTCCACCTTTTCCTCTTTAAAAAGCTGCATATTTCTAATAGTCAGCCCTATAAATTGTGAATTCAACCAATCAATTTGCCACTTCTTTAGCAGTGTGTTTAACATAGAATGAAAATAGATCAATTTCGTTAACTATTTATTGAAACATAGGGAGACCTTTTGACATAAGCTCTTGAATATTTTATTCACTTCTTGATTTTGATGCTGCAACTTATTTTGATATGTTCTTTCTGTCAGGCAGCTCGAATGCGCTTTGTGTATGAAAATGAACCGTATTGTTTGAATCTGATTGACACTCCAGGGCATGTGGATTTCTCTTACGAGGTAAATGAATCTAACAAATCAGGTGGTCAAGATATTGTTAGACAATGCACTGGCTATTGCCAATATTTGATGATATGCAGGTGTATGTTTGGAATTGTTGTGAATTATGACACAATTGCTTATGCTTTGATGTGAGAATGTTCTGCTTTTAAAATATGATGTAAAACTCTTTTTTGATGAACTACTGGTTTTTTAAAATCTTTTAATAGATTTCTATTTAACTCTAGATAATGCAAGTTTCCAAAAGATTATAAACCTTGACATAATATCAATATATCATAAGTTGTTGTATTTCAAGATAAATTTCAAAGTTAGATATTAAATTTAACAAAATATTTAATATTAAAATATTTGTAGTTAGCTAACTTTGAAAATGAATAGTCCATAGGATGTTGGCGTTTGGTGCATGATGTGACACTGTTGGTCTTTAATAGCTCATGGTTGCTGATATGATGAAATATGAAATAGTGGATTGTTGAAAATTTGTTGTGAAAGTGTGTCGCACATTACACAGCCAATAAGTAGATCCTCCATTGCCTTTAGCAACTAGAAGAGGTGGGAAGTAACGATCTTAATGATGCCAGGTCCACACTAGGCCTATCATCGGTGATATTGCCACAATGAACAAGGCAATATAGTCAGCATTTTTTTTTCAATTTTTTCCTTGAGTCTTTATTTAAATAAATTGATAAATTAATCAATTTTAAACGAGATTATGTTTTGATTTGAATATTTTTGTTAATATAATTTTGAAATTCTTTGTCACATAACAGATTGCCAAATAATTAGATTTTGAAAAATATTCGAGCTATTTTCTTGAAAGGATACAAATAGATGATGCCATAATCACCTCTTCTGATTATTTATTGAACAATATTGGGTGGTAGATAATGAAACAAGTTACTATTCATCACCTAAAAAATCCCAAGTATGCACTTGGGATTGCTTTGGAACAATTTGAATTTCAGAGTATGACATACTAATGATGTTGTTTATTAAAAAAATGACTAAATAGCAAACATAATTAGGGGGTCAAACAAGCGGCTGTGCATGCCGAGTGAGTAAACAGAAATCATAATTAAAGGTGCTTGACTTTTTTTTATCTATTCTTCAGTCATTGTTATATTTCTGATATCTCATGCAAGATGCATGCCTTATTTAAGATCCCTATAGAGTTTGAATACAACTTTTGGACTACTTCCTACAGACTTAAGCTTTTGGAATTAGTGTTTACGCAACATAGTATCAGTTCCAAGTTGACCAATATCAGTATCTTGTATTTGAATCTTCCTATTGTACTGTCTAATGCAACAATGTTGGATAAAGTTTTTGATCCATGTAATAAGTATATGGATTGTCATGAATGTTATTGGCTTTGTTGGAGTTTAAATATTATTGTTGATGTTTGTAGAATATATATTGTTGCCTCGTGCATATTGTTATGGTATTACTCATCTTTATCATGATTTTTATTCACTGATAATGAACCGTAGCTACTTAATTTTATGAGATTCAATAATACACATCAATTTGACATTACAACAATCAATAAAAAACTTGAAAGCTCTTATACTAAATTTGAAAACTTCCCACTCTAAAGCTGAAACCCAAACTTGAAAACAGTAGCACAGAACTTCAAACCTTGTAAACTCAAATCCAAAACTTGAAACATCTAAAAACAAATTTGAAATCTTATTTGTATAGCAGTGAAGCCCTACTTTTACATTGGCGTTGTCACCGAGAGTACTGAGTACATTATGTTTGTTCGCCCAAGTCCTGGCCTATGTAGAAAGTGATTACTGACTATTTAAATTTTATCAAACAGACACCTTTGATGCTTTCTTTGAATTCATTTATGTTTAGGTTTCCCGATCTCTTGCTGCGTGTGAGGGTGCTCTCCTTGTCGTAGATGTGTCTCAGGTAAACTTTGATATACCCTGTACTTTGTGTCTTTTTAATTTGATTACTTCTACAATTTAAGAAATCAAACTTCATAAACATTCTTTTCATGCTACTAATATAGTGAAAATTTTGCTTTTGAGCTAAGCCTATTGAAACTTCTGTGGTACACTTGTTTCCAAATGCATTTATTCTATAATAGTAGTACAACTACCACTACTACAAACTTTACAATTATTGCACATTTGATTGGCATAATTTTGTTAATCCGCTTGTTTTCTAGGGAGTGGAAGCCCAGACTTTGGCTAATGTTTATTTGGCCTTGGAAAACAATCTTGAAATTATCCCTGTAAGTAGGGCCATGGTGCCTTGTCTTGTTAATTTCTTAAATGTTTATTGTATGAAATTTTTGCAATTTTTTTATTGGAATAATGGATGTCCATGGGCTCCTTGAGTAGCAAAATAGCAAAGCATGGTATCTTAATTCACAGTTTTAGGTTTAGCAAATACAAAAATCACGATGGTGGAGACAATTCTGAAAAAAGGAAAAATATTTTGATACCCATTCTCTCTCTCTCTCTCTCTCCCTCTCTCTCATTTTTTCCTTTTCCTTTTTTCCCCTTTTAAAATGAAAGGTTTTTGGTTGGGTTGTGGGAGGGGAAAGGTTATGTTCTTCCCACCAGGAAGGAAATTGAGGGTGGTGGGAAGGACTTAAAAAAGTGAAATTTATTAAATTATTGATGAGGATGATACTCGTAGTGCTCACATAAATTGTGATCTAGTTACACTTGAAGCACATGCTGTTGAAGGTGAGAGCCGTGTATATGCTGTTTGGTTAATTAAATCTAAACCATTTTAGGCTTGTGATTGGTATTGTGAGTTTTTCATTAATGCTTATGACCAGATGAGGATTGATGAATCTATTCTTATGTCTATACAGTTAATTTGAGATAGAATACTGTCATCTGTTGCAGGTTTTGAACAAAATAGATCTTCCGGGTGCTGAACCAGATCGGGTAGTTCAGGAGATTGAAGAGGTTGGTGCACAAAAAGCAGGTTTTATCAGAATGATGGTTGTGTAGTTAACATCAATCCATTGCTGTCTTTTAGATGTCATGGGTATTGCAGAAACAAGTGTAATTTTGCCTTATCACTTCCAAATTTTAGTTTTTATATTGATAAGCTGTAACCTATTTGTTTTATTATTACCATCTACATACTATCAATGCCCTCTTTTCTGTCGGAATTCATACATTCTTATTGCATTCTTTTGATTTTTCATATATTTACTGGCACATGCCTGTACACACATTTGCATTCTTATGCAATTTATCCTATTACTAATTGTGGACCTAAGAGGACCAGAAATCGAATGAAATAGGTTATTAGTGCTGATATGGATTGAAAACTAGTGCTAAGGTCACGCACTTTCTGTGTAGGTTGTTGGGCTAGATTGTAGCAATGCAATTCTCTGCTCTGCAAAGGTTAGTTACAAACGCTTGGCTCTAATGTCGATTCATGGATTATTTCTGTACTTTTATACTTGTTTGGCCTGCTTTTCTTATGCAGGAGGGAATTGGTATAAATGAAATTCTGAATGAAATTGTAAAAAGAATTCCTCCACCCTCAGACACTTCAGAATGTTCTTTGAGGGCTTTAATATTTGATAGGTATGTATCTGATTTGGCCCTCATCATCGGCATCGAAACTCAGCTGACCTCAAATAAACCTCAGTTAAAAACTAGTTGGGATTGGCTACATAAATTGTTTATTTCCTCCACTCCTTTCTATTATATATCTTGTAAAATAGAGATCTCTTTTAACTACTTATGCTCATGCAATTATCATCTTTGTTTTATACTTTCTTCATAAATAATTTGCAAAGGATCAGCTATTTTTCAGTCCCCTGATTAGTTGTTTTTAATTTTTATTTTCAATTTTGTATACTTTTGTAGTTATTATGATCCATACCGAGGAGTGATTGTATATTTTCGGGTCAATGATGGGACTATAAAGAAGGGTGACAAAATTTATTTTATGGCCAGCAAGAAGGTAAAATTACAGTTTTCATGCATTTCTTTTTTTCCTTCCGAATTTGAAGATTTCAGGATAGCCTTATTAAAAAAATAACTTGGAATGCATATTCTTACACAATTGCACTTCTTTGTCAACCTGTAAAATGGAACTGCTCATATGATAAAAAGTATAATTGAGAGACAGTAATTAACCATACTTGGGTCTGTTTATGTGTGTGTGCTTATATGGAAAGGCTTTCACGCTTTATGCCAACTTTGTAATAACCTTCAGGATTATTTTGCTGATGAAATCGGTGTGTTATCCCCTAACCAAATGCAAGTGGATGAACTTCAAGCAGGTGAGGTAAAGCAATTCTTATCCATTTTATTCTTATATAATGTGTTGTTGCAGGTTTTTATAGTCTAATTTTTCTTGTGCTGCTCTCTCTCTCTCTCTCTCTCTCTCACATACACTCACAAAGACACATACATGCAATGTGGAAAACAAACATCCTTTTCTATTTCATGATTTTTCAATGTCTTTTGTGTATACATGCACAAAGATGTCCGAAAACACACACAAACATGGAGACATAGAAAAGATTGGAAGCCAATTACTTTCCCTTCTTTTTCTAGCCTATGGAAATAACAACTAGAATAATATGTATAGACTCACAACAACGCAACGTCATAGACATCAAGGAGACCCTAATTGATTAACTAGAGACTTATTCTAAAAGACGTGAATTCTAGAAAGGTGAATTACTAGAGCTCTTTAGCATAATGTATCAGAGAAACCATGTTACCAATGTTACTGTTTTCATTTTGTCTTATTCCAAATTAGCTTGTCCTTTTTTTTTCACCTTCCTAGCATGTTATGTAGGACCAAGAAAGGGGAAAGATGATCGGGCATGCTAGAGAACTAGCTGGGCTCTATGCTCTTGAGACTAAAGGTCGAGATGGTGATGTTGCTCATCTGACTTGTTTATCGTCATTCAAAGAAAAAAAGTACTTTTCTGAATTAGTTACCAAAGGATTTGTTACATCCACCAATGACTGCATTAGGGTTACTGGGGTTTATCTACTTAAACTAAAATTTGAAGTCAAATCAACTTTTCCTTCTTTTTTGTAAAATGCTTTACAATCAATTTGAAACAATAGCGTTGACTGATCTTCCTGTGTTGGTACTCAGTTGTTTTCCCTTGTGAATGATTTGAAAGCACATTTGAGCATTTGACTCAAATTTGTTCCCTGTTTAAATACTTTGGAAACCTCTTTTAAAATTATTTGGGTGTACCTCCTTTGTTCATATCTGCTGTCATCTTTGCATCAAATCAGATCTTAGAGTCCTTTAGGTATGTCTTTATTATTTATTCGCTTACCCAAAAAGGGGATGCGTTATCATCCTCCCATACAAAATTTCTCTGTCACTTTGGTTTCAATTTTCTTGATACTCAATGTTAATTTTTGAATTCCTATCTCCAGGGGAGAGTGAAAATGAATATGTACATGTTTTACCTTACTGATCAACTGGTCTTCTGTTTTTAATCAGTTTCCTTAGTTTCTTCTTATCAAGAGCCTGATCTGGAAAAGATTTACAATCTCTACTTAAGATACTCAAGGAGGAAATAACCTATCATGGACTCAACACATGACAATCATTAGAACTGGAACATCATAATACTATTCCATTTCCTAATCTTTCTTATTGTGATAATATTCCTGATTCTGATTTGTTTCTTTCTATTCATCTAAGAAAAGGGAAAAGGACTTGTACTCAGTATCCTATTTCAAACTTTGTGTACCCAAAATCTATCATCTTTCTTTAGGGTCTTTGTCACTTGACTTTCTTCTATAGAAATTCTTAAAACTGTCCAAAAAGCTTTCAAAGATCCAAACCCGACACTGGCTGTGACTGAAGAATTCAGGGTCTTGTAACATAATAAAACATAGGAAGTAGTTGACTTGCCGTGAAGAGACCTGTGGGTGTGTAAATTGATATTTATGGTAAAATGGAGTTGACATAGTATGATCCTACTGCAAGAGAGTTTATTGTTGAATTTTATTGAAGTTTGATAGGAGGTGACGTGGTGGCCATTTAGATTTTTCATAGTTGTATGGGAGCTCATAAATGCATTGAGAGCATGCTATAGTGTAATGGGTTTTCTCTGCCAACATGGATGCATTAGAAGGATGTAGATTCTGAGAGATTACTTAGACTTGTGCAGCTGAACCTGGCTGGTTAAATAGTGGAAAGTGAAAAAATTTAAATTTTACTACATGAGAGTTACAGACTGTGGGCAAAATTGTGCTGTTCAGACTGAGGGCATGCATGCAATATATTTTTGGAGAGCTTGATGGTATTCTGTTCTGATGATATTGTCGATTTAACACCCAGACCTGTTCAGCTAGGTGGAGCTTAGGCATTCAATGTGATTTTTGATTGTTTTGCTTAACAATTGGCTGAATCGAATATTTCATAGAACTCAAGGGTATTTATACAAGATATATGGACCTGTGTTAATATGGAAAAACTATATAAACAAGGAAAATTTAGATAAGTAAAGAAACATAGAAAAGGAAACCTATATAAATAAAGAAAACCTAGCCATAAAGATCATTTACAGCCATACATGCTAACTTTTTCTTTCCTTTGCCTTTTCTTTTCCACTTTATTGTTTTTTTTCAATTTGTTTGTTTTTTTGGCTATGCTTTTAAAATCTAACTGGTACTCAAAACTGGGGCAGGTTTTTTTTCCTTGTGCCTGATTGACTAGAACTTAATTGAAAAACCTGTTACATATGCAGTTGCCTGCCGGAACTGGGATAGCTGTATATTTACATCTAAAATTCTCCACTACAGCATTAGTTTTGCTTGCACCCTCCATTTCTGGGCTTACGAGTACAAAATTATGTGATCCACAGTGGCAATCTTTCTTTTCTTGTTTCTGCTGAAAGAGAGGAGAAGGAGATATAAAAAATGAGAAAGAGAGACGGAGAAGTCAGTGAACATATGACATGGGAAAAATAACTGGTGAATTGTAGTGAAAAGACAATTCATTTATTGTCCAAGGGCTGAAATTCAGGTCCGAATGTATTTATAGTCTGGGAGTACGGATGTCAGAAATCTGTATATATAGTGCTAACTTCTGCACTATTTTGTAGCTAATCTTTCTCCCACTTAACTGGGTCTTTATTGTAGGTTGGCTACCTTTCAGCTTCCATAAGATCTGTAGCAGATGCTAGAGTAGGTGACACTATTACACACTTCAATAGAAGGGCAGACAACTCACTGCCTGGATACGAGGAAGCCACTCCAATGGTATTCTGTGGCTTGTTTCCCGTTGATGCTGACCAGTATAATTCTCCTGCTTGTTCTTTGTGGATTTCTGGGTTAATAGATTATACCTTTGTTGATGCCGATGTCTATAACATCATTTTTCCTTGTCTATTTTATTGACAGGTTCTCGGAACTGCGTGATGCTTTGGAAAAACTGCAACTTAATGATGCTGCCCTGAAGGTAAATAAATCGCTATTATGCTAAATAGAAGGATCTATTTTCAGGACATTTCTATAAAGCACATCCTTAATTGTTTGCTAGGAACACCATTTCAAGATTTGTTAGTGTGTTTAGTTTCTTTAGTGCAGTCAATCATAAACAGCCTTCAAGTAGTTTCTGACTCTTGATTGATGAAAATGAAATTAGTCGAGGTTGACTAGGTAATTTTAATTTTTGAATGAACAAACACAGCTTGAGCTGACAATTGTTTGGGGGATAAATGAAGTGGTTGGCGGATTAAAAATGAAGACTTGATTAATATGTTTCAGACAATAAGGTGCATAATCTGTCCTATAAGATACTGAATTTAGCTGAGATACGGTCTATCATTTATTTATTTTTCTTGGGGTGTGTGTGTGTGATGGGAAACAGTAGAATTTTATTTGAAAAAGGGAAACAATAGCAAAATGAACCAGAGATTGGCAAGGGCACAAAAACAGCCATTAAAAGCTAACCCATCAGTTATACAGGATGAAACCAGGCTAGTCCAACCCCAAACTGTTACCAGTCCCTAAAATGCACCAAAAATTAAATGTTTTCTAAGATGGATGAAGATGAAAGAAGTTTCTTCAAAACTTCCAGACCATGGCCTAATCAGAAATAAAATGTCATTTGTTCCATTACTCGCAATCTTTTTCCCTCTTTTCTCCAAAATTACTATGGCTTAAAGTTTATTGAAGGGATAGGGTAATTAATGAAAAGACGATCAAGGATAGATTTATTCAAATACTGGATGAGTTATTGGTCTGTTTTATCCTTTTTGGCCATTAACAAAGCAAGTTTATTTGATTTCTGCTTTTTTTTTCTCATTAACCGTCTTGTGAAACACCCTCATAAAGTACAGTGTTTGAATTCTCAAATTAATTTTCGAGACAACACTTGTCTTAATTGAATTAAATCTAGTTTGCCTCATCAGTTATTTTATCTATTTCCTATTGAGTTCCTTGCATATCGAAAAGAAGCTTACTTAGGTTTTCTTTAAATACTTTGAATTTTGTTATTATCCCTTTACGTATAGGATGCACTCTGAGATGCTTGTTAAGAAATACTTAATATTCATCTGACTCTTTTGTGCAGTGATATGAGTATCTAGGGCTCAAAGTTTTTCATTTGTTTTACATTGCAATAAATTTTTGGTGTTGATATGGTATCAGCTCACTTTTGGTATATTACTAGATAGAAGCATTGAATCAGTCCTTACTTTGCAGTTTGAACCCGAGACTTCAAGTGCCATGGGTTTTGGATTTAGATGTGGGTTTTTGGGTCTGCTTCACATGGAAATTGTTCAGGTTTCTCTCCTTTTCAATTTTCTATGCTCTTTCTTTAGTAGTGTTATTTTCTGTTGTCCATGATTTCTAAGTTGTGGAGAATTTGGAAATGTTGTCTTGAAGCCAAAAGAATTTTCTTGCAGGAAAGACTTGAGAGGGAATACAATCTGAGCCTAATAACTACTGCACCAAGTGTTGTGTACAGAGTCAACTGCGTTAATGGTGATACTGTAATTTCTTCTTAATCCTAAACTTGTTAAGGTGTGATATTTATTTATTTTATATGTTATTGTTCAGGGTATATTGCATTTACCCCTAGGATTTTGGCATATTCAGCCAAGTCCAAGGATGTTCCTTTGTCTGTTAAAGTTAACCAACCCAATGGCATTTCAATCATCTGAAAAATATTAAAAAATATAAAACAAAAAGATTAGGACGAAATTGTGAACTTGGCAGTTTCATGGATGGCAGAGACAAGGTGGGGGTTTGTTGGATGGTGGTGATAATGTTGGTGGTTTAAAGATTGGGGGACCTAAAAGTTGATTAGTGATTAGTACAGTGCCACTTTTTGGTGGTAGCAGACACACTATGTTGGTGCTGTGGAACTTCTAGGGGTTTTATCGGCATCTACCACACTTTGCAAATCCTCCAGCAGCAGACATACTGCAGCACCTTTATCAACCACTACCACCATAATTTACTGCTAATTTGCTCTATTTACTACTGGTAATTTTCATTTTCTTCGCAGTCCGTTTCTCCTTCACTGTCTTACGTAATCTGTCTGTTTCATCAACGTTTTGTTACTTATTTTACCCAAGCCAGAGAAAAATCTCAGAGACATTCAATCCTTTTTTGACGCACAATATGGAGTGCTTTTTGGGAAAATTCTGCATTTGAAAATGATAACAAACAGGCCCCAATTATACTTTCCTTTTCTTTTTATTATTTTCTTTTTTACCATCTTGAATAGGTGAGGTTGGGTTGGATGATTCTCTGGCAAGTAAAAGAACAACTAGATTTACTAGACTTTGTGGATAGAATATTTCTGATGGTGTACTCTTCCAAATAAAACTCTTGCATTTTCTATTTATGTATGCGTATATATGTTTAGCTTGTGTTTCTTACTGCTATACTTCATACCAACATTCTTGAAGGTTGAGTGCTCAAATCCATCTTTACTTCCTGAACCTGGACAAAGGAGGTCAATTGAAGAGCCATTTGTGAAGGTTATATCTCACACCTTTGATGCTTTTTTAGTCATCTGGCCTTCAACACCAGATCTTTTGAAAATTTTGAAGTCATATGTTATTTTAATGTTTTGCATGCAGATTGAAATGCTTACACCAAAAGACTATATTGGTTCACTTATGGAGCTGGCTCAAGATAGAAGAGGAGAGTTTAAGGAAATGAAATTTATTACTGAAAGCAGAGCATCAATCATGTATGAATTACCCCTTGCTGAGGTAATCTTTTGCTGCTAATTTCCCTCCTGCCTTGATATACTTGAAGTTTACTTAGCTATTTTGGGCTTCTCTTATTTTATATGTTGTGTTTGTGTTCTTTCTGCTTAGTCTTTCTGTATATTTGTTTTGCAGATGGTGGGGGATTTCTTTGACCAGTTGAAATCTAGAACTAAGGGCTATGCAAGCATGGAATACACTTTTGTCGGGTAAATATGTTTGCTGCTTTTCATGCATTATAACCATCACTGGAATAGAACTGTTATTATGTTTTAGATATAATTATTATTCATTATTGAGTTTTCAGATACTTGATGGTACTCCTTGGCCAATGTTGACTTGATTAATCATATATAACTTGGGAGTGAAATGTAAAATGTGGAAGCTTAGGATACTGTTGGGTAGTTGAAGCAATCAAACTTTTCTGTGTAAAAAGAAATTAATTTCTGATGTAAACAGCAAGTAGTACAACTTGCCATACATGATATACTAGGATTAAATTTACTCCAAACAGTGTTGGAGCTAAGATTTCTAAGGGTCAAAACTAGAAAAACTGTTAAAAGTCTCTTTTCAATTTTTTTCACCATTAGATACCAAAATCTAGAAGATTTTGGATTCTCACCTAAAGAAGCGTCAAATATTTCCTTGGAAGAATTAAGTCTAGTGGCTAAGGTTTTAACATTTCCTTGGAAGAATTAATCCTCACAATTATAAGTTTGGAGAAGTTGGCTTTAAAACTGGATATGTCCCTAAAGCAATGAATTATCTTAAACAAGTTGGCTGTATTTTGCTCATCTCTAGAATCGAAAAAAGAATATCATTGGCAAATTGATGATGAGGTACTTCAATGTTTCTTACCAACTGAAACACATCCACTTCTTTATTCAGTTGCCCTCCTTAACCTATGCTATTGGTCGATAACTCAATTGAAAAGAAGAGGAGAAGTGGCATCTCTTTCTTGGAACCACAGAAGCCCAAACTGAACCTAGGAATCAAAATATTCATGGAGTGAAGGCATTCTTTGACCCATGCCCTCCATCTACTCCAAAGTCCTTCACCTCAAGGACATAATCCAACAATTAGTCCATGTGATCATAAGCCTTTTCTACATCTACTTTAAGCACCAAACCTTCCTTCTAAGATGACACTCTTCCAGTACTTCATTAGCTATTAAAACTGCATCACATATCTGTCTCTTCATAACAAAAGGTGATTGGGAGGTTGAAATGTCAATCATAGACTTCTTTCACTTTGGAATAAAGAACTTTGGCTGTGTTCTCTTATAAACTAGACACATGATTTGTAGGACTAAAGTCTCTTACCTTCACAATTTTTTACTTGGATATGACGAAATGCAAATGGCATTGTTGGTCTATTATAACCAATCTCTAAAAATATTCCTCAAATGCTAGCATCACCTTTTTTTTTCTAATTTTTCTTTGCACAAATTCCAACAACTAAAAAAGAATGCAATGGAAATGCCATAGCATCTTTTTTTATAACATTCCTACTCCCAAAGAAAGCCATTGAAAAGCCAACAGGGCAAGGAGCCTTTTCTGAATAGCATTAAATAATTGCCTTATTGATTTTGTTTTCTTTGAACTCTCTCCAATCAGCAAGTTTTCTCCTTGCCCAAATAAGCCTTCTATTGGCCTCACAACACCACCATCTGAATATGATTTGGAAAAGTATTTACTAATTTCTTCCAGATCTTCTTCTTCAATAGATCATCAGTCCTCTCCTGGTTCTGTATCACTACAACTGAATTCAGTCTCCACAACATCAGCTGACTCCTTTGAATTAGCTATCATTGTTGAATTCAAGACACCCCAGAATTCGTGCTTTCGGGCACCTACCTCATACCCTTTTCCTTTGTGCTGTTAGCTCTCCTGGAAATGTTTTTCTGGTTAGAAAACTTCTAAAATGCAGCATCAATTCCAGTAGAACAAGTCTCATTTGCACTTTCCATGTCTATCAACCTCTGATTCACCAATTTCTCCCGAACTAAATTACACTCTAGCTTGGAAGTGTTTTGTTGTTAGCATTGTCTTAATCGGCCCAATTTAGATCCGCTTACAAATTCTTTCAGCTTAAAAGAAGACCTGAGTTTAAGCCTCTTATAGCCTTCTGCATGCTTGTGTTCAAAAGGCAAAAGTTGACACATTGGCTTGAAAGTGGTTGTCAATAAGATCATTGATTTGGTCTATCTCATTTAGTTCTTGTTTCATAAAAATTATGCACAACTTGGAGATTGAATTCACTAACCTGGGTATTAAGTAGAGATGGGTCTGCAATTTCTTTTTCCAGCCGGAAACCCACAACCTACCTCACCCTAATATAACATTTTGAAATTTGAATTTGTTGATGTAGAGAGTTAACTTTTTAAATTACAACACCATTGGATCTGACATTAAAGCTGCACGGTAACTTTTTAAATTACAACACTATTGGATCTGACATTAATGCCGCACGACCAACTTCCTTCATATGGGGAGCACTTTGCCTGGTCTGTGCACCCGTTGCCTTAGTGCTATGCCTACGCGCATAATTCCACCTCTTTTTATCGTCTTCAATCTCATCTGGAGAAACAACTAGATCTATAAGGTTAACTTATAAAGGTAATGGCCAACCATAGCATTTAAACTCTAACCATCATTGGTATTTATTATTTAACATCAAAGCTTATTTACTTTAGAGCTGAATTTCCCCATTGGTTTTCTCTTCATTAATTCTGAAAACAGTCAGTATTAGCATATTATTTCCAAAATTATGCATCTCGAGTTTTGTCTGTTGGATCAGGTGTAACTGGGTTATTGCATACATCGTAGTACACATGTTACTTCTTATGAGGATGGATTTGTACTTGCAATATTGCTTATTTCTTGCCAACTCAACTGCAGATACAAGGAAAGTGATTTGATAAAGCTTGACATATTGATTAATGGTGATCCTGTGGAACCATTGGCAACTATTGTGCACAAAGATAAGGTTAGTTAAGTTTGGCTCATCAATAATAAATTCCTATAATTGGTAGATATTCATCTAGAGGAAACTTAATGAATACTAGAAGGCTGCAAACCTTGAAAGATAATGTTGCTGATGACTGATGTAGATGTCTTCATCATTTGCATAATTTGTGCATGCTTATTTCTTGAATGTTGACCAAATATGAAACCATGAAAACTTGTCAAAAGTTTTGATGTATTTGTTCTAATTTTTCATTAGAGAAGACTATTAAATCAACATGAGTAGCCATTTTATATACAAGCATTTGGTCAGCAGCTGTAAACCTGGCAATGTTGATCATGGCCTGGGTTTGTCCAAGATATTGCTTATTTTACATTAGTTTACGTGATAACCTATATTTCCCTTTTTTCTTTTAGTTAATATGTGCTTTTCATTTTTGAGGACTTAGCCTTTTTCTGTTATTGTTAATTGTAGGCTCATTGTTTACGTTTTTGAGGACTTCCCTTTTCCCTGTTCTCATTAATTGTAGGCTTATTAGTCTTGAGAAGTGGTTTTAAAAGATATGATTTTGTTTGCTAGTTTTTGCCTGTTTTAAAACTGAAATAGGATGGTTTAGGGTGTCATTAGTCTGCTCTTTGTCAGAGTTCTATTGATGTTTCCTTATTTATTTTTATTTTAGTCTGTATAAACCTTGTACTTATTCATAACAATATACCGCAAAGCAATCTTTCCTGTCTCTCTCTCTTTTACTTTTTTAATATTTCTCTGTTAACCTTATGATTTTTCTTCATGAGTTACAGTGTGAAACCTGCTGTAAAGTTTGACCTGGACGCCTTACTAGTAGCTTTTGTAATATTTTATACTGCAAAGTTGTTTTAAGATCCACACAAGTATTCTGTTTCAGGCGTACGGTGTTGGCAGGGCTTTGACTCAAAAGCTGAAGGAGCTTATACCACGACAAATGTTTAAAGTTCCAATCCAAGTAAGATTTATATCTCATCAATTATCAGCCAGATTTCTCAGTAATTGAAAAGTTACACTTTAATTAGGTTTGTTATTATTGTTGAGAATTAGCTTTATTACTATGGCTGAGAAAGATGATTTATATGTTATCATCAAGTGCAGTATGAAGCTTATGTGATTTATTTTTTCTATGGTAATAATTCATGCTTATATTTGTGTTTCTGACTTATTTATTTCTAGACCTTGGAAAATATCTAAACCCTGGGCTTCTTGCTTTATTTTAGTAGTTTTATTATGTTAGTATACCACATTTTTAAGCATTTAAGCTTGAGATTGTTGATATGTCATGAAAATTGTTCTTAAATTATTATCAACCAACAAGTAGTCTAGATTGTAATAGCCTTTTGTGTGTGTGTGTGTGTAAGAAACAAAGAAAACATGTCCGAAAAATAGAAAGATGTACAAAAGGGGCAATGTGCTGAAACAGAAAGGACAAACCATCCAAGAGCCCCAAAAGGCAATAAGTACCAAACTTAAAGAGTGTAAACACATAAGACTACAAAAACAATCCAAACAACAAAACTGTCCTTGCTAATTGTGAAGAAACAATGACATCCTTAAACCCTGAAGACATAGAAGCCCAAAATCCGTTGTCCCATGTATAAAAATTTATTGTGTGTGTTGTACTCAAAGATCCTTTTGCTTCTCCCCAACCACATAACCCTTGAAATAGCCATAACTCACAAGTTTATAACATAGCAACCTTCCTCCTTTAACAGCCAATGAAAACTTTTATAGCAAAGGCCAACAAGATGAAGGGATTGCCCAACAAATCTCAAATTCTATTAACCACTTTGTTGACAGATTGCTTGCAGAACAGAGCAGTGGAAGGAGTGGCTCGTACTCTCACAGCCTTGTTTGTGCATTATACACCAGTTGGATATAAATGCATACTAGGTCTTTTCCTTTGAATGATATCAGTTGTATTAAGTTTCTCATGGCCTGCACACCAGACCACCAACTTGACTTTAGCAGGAACTTTGGCTTTTCATGTGAGGTTGGAGGGGTTGAAAAAAGGATGCTGGAACCATTAATGAGGCTGCTGAACAAAGACTTACAATAGAAATATTCTGATTTTTCAAGGGCAACACCCTTTTATTTTCTCTTAATTCACTGAGTAATGCAACTAACAAGCCTATAATATCAATACATTGAGCAACCTCAAGCTTCTAAAGAATTTGAAATCCCAATTCCAGTGAGAAGAAGATTTGATCACCTGTATACATGTTAAGGATCAAGATGTGCACAATTTCCAAACTGATCATTTCCAAAGTTCATCCAGATACATAGTGTGTGTATATGCATATATGAATCTACACATATGCAATTGTCTCAGCTACTTCTGCATAGTGTGTGTGTATATACATATATGAATCTACATATATGCATTGTCTCAGCTACTTCTGCTGCCAGTGTTGTGTATTTTAGGTACAGATGCTACTTTCTATTGACTTGGAATAACCTAGTAATGCACATAACTCTATCAGATAAGATGTTTCTTTTTGAATTGCAGTGCAATCTACAATTTAGTGTTTTGGTTGAAATATCTCTCTCTTTTCTGGTTGGTAGTATTCCATTCTAGAATTCCATATGTTGAGATAGACACAAATGCCTTATTCTGGAGTTTGCTCTCTTTACCATTGATTCTGTTAAGTACTAATTTGGTTCAAACTTTATGTAACATAACTATTTCAGGCTTGCATAGGTTCAAAAGTGATTGCTAGCGAAGCTTTATCAGCAATTAGGAAGGATGTTTTGGCCAAATGCTATGGTGAGCCTCACAAGGAAACTGTGCTTTTCTTAATGATGAGCATTCTACAATACGTCTTTGAATTGAGGATTCAAAACCTAACTTCTTGATTATATGTTATTATGACTAGGAAAGTATTGCAATCTTTTATGCCTGTGTTTTTTGGAAACATTTCTAGTAGTTTAGGTAGATGTTGATTGTATTATGAGTTTTCTTGTTTTCTGGAAGAGCAGAAGCAAAGTACAGATTTGATACTTTGGTTTATTGTGTTGAAGGGAAGATCCAAATCTGGTTATGAAATTTAAGATATATATAATTTATCATAACTTTTTGTTGCTAGATGCTTTATTGAATACAGAAATGACTTTTTCATTATTATTTGTCATAAGAAAGAAGGTTATGCCAATGATAGATGCAGAAAACACCGTTACAATTTTCAGAAGGGTTATTCAATTTGGAAAGATTGCCTTTTTTAGCAGAAGACCGAAGGATTTTAGTTAATTGCTCTCACCTCCACCCATTTTTACCCTTCTATAAATGCAAATGACCACAAGCTACCCTTCAATTTGCTATAGTGGCAGTTTGGTCCTTGGAAATACCAATTTTAATCCCTGCTGTTAGTTGATGACTGTTAAACACAACCAACATAGAGAAAACTAGTCAACTTTGATTAAATATGTCTTAACTCTAATAACAGTAAATGTTAACCCATCATTGCCCAATTAAAATTTGTTAGATTAGGTAGTTTTTTATTGGTAAAAGAATTATTGTTGTCTTTTTTTAGGTTGATATTGTCTTTTTATAAGTCAACAACAGTCAAACCCCAAGAAACAATGGTAATATCTAGCGATAGGGAACAAAAATGTTATTTCCAAACTTGTAAGGATCAAACTATTATTATGCCAAATTGGAGATTATGTGGATGGCATTTCCTAGAACATTTTCATATTCAATCTCGAACAAGTGTTTTAAAATTATAGTTTGTCCAAAGTAACAAAACTTTTAGTTTTTATTTTTGATTTTTTGATTTAATCCTTAGCAGCATTCTGCTTTGTGTGTACTCATCTGTGGCTGGACTTATTTACTGTGTTTGGTATGCTTAATAACTGAATGTTTGTCTATTTCTCCTTGATTATTCTAGGTGGAGACATATCAAGGAAAAAGAAATTGCTTAAGAAACAGGTACTTTCTTTCACTTTCCAGAATATATTATGTTCTTTATTTCAACAGTCTGTTCTTTATATTAGGTTTAATTGTTATATGATGATCATGATACTACTTAGTTCATTCTTAAATTGTTTTGTGCCAAGAATACCAACATTGAATCTTAAAGTCTTTTGCTTAAAAATTCAAATCAACAATTAGAGGTTCAGGTTGTCATCTTTAGCAGTTCTAGTCTTACAATTTAGTAAATTAGTAATTTCATTTTCTCCCATCTTTAATTCCTGTCATTTGAAATTGAATTACTTCCAATTAAAAGCTGAGTAACAAAGTATGTGAGTGGAATCGCAAGATTAAAATTTTTCTTCTTACTCCAATGGGTTCAAATAATTTCTTCAAGCTATTCCAAAGTTCTTTACTCTGAATCCTGTAATGGCTTTTGCTACTATCAAATTCTGATGCTTTGATGATGTCACAAGTATCAGACATTTTGAGATTGAGCAAAAGCTCTTCATGTTGGAGGTGGATGAGAATCGTAAGGGATGCATCAAGATTACTGAAAGGAACCAGTTATTGTTGTTGTTGTTGTTGTTTATTATTATTATTAGGTGGAGATTGAATGTGCAAAGTGGTTGGGGGAGAAGTTATTGGAGGTTAAACTACTAGTTAAATCAATAACTTTTCTTTTATTGTATTCAGAGATCCTTCTATTTCAGTTCAAGTGTGGATTGAGATGCATGAGAATAACTGTCATGGGGTTAGTTTTTAGCGTAGTCACCCTTACTACACTTAGACAACTTCTCTCAATAGTTGCTCGGTAAGCCTTGGTGCTTTGGTCACTAAGAGAGAGACTAGCAAATATGTATGCACAAAGAAAATGGCCCATAGGAAGTGTTTACTAGCAAAGAGAATTTTATTGTACGGGAGAACTTTTGCTACGTTTTTCTGACAAACAATGTTAGGGAGCTAAGAATTCCAATAACAGCACAAAGCCTTAAGTTGTAGCAAAAATTGTAAATAGCCCTAGGACTATGGAACAAAGGCTTATCTTGGCCCCACATCGAGGTATTGACAGTGATTCTCAAAAATCGCATAACAAAATGTGATATGATGAGATATAATGCAATAGAAACAAAGACATAGGGAACAAGTCACCTACTTTTAACAGTCAAAGTAAATCTTTTCATAGGGTTAGTTTTTAATGCAACTCATCCATGCAACACTTGGACAACTTTTCCAAATAAGGTGCCAAGTCTTGATATGTTGTTCACTTACTTAAAAGAGAGGCTAGCAAGTATGTGTTCACAAAGAAAATAACTCACAAAAAATTTAGCTAGTAAAAAAAAATTTACCGTACAAGAGAACTTTGCTACAACTTGCCAGCCTCCTTGGTGTACACTGTATTTGCCAGCCTCTCCTTTTATAAGACATGAAAGCTAGCTTAGTAACTTATCAAAAAAAGTTTTAAGTGCCACTTGGGTGAGCTGCATTAAAAACTAAACTCTTGACAATATCTTGAGGAATGAGCGAGGAAAAGTGTACAAAGAATTATTGTTCCATAACACATTCAATTTGAATGGTGGAGAAAAATGGCAGAAAATCTGAGTTTGTCAAGTGGGGAAAACAGCCACAGAAGTGTGTTGTAGAGAGGATAGACAGATAAAAAAGGACAGTTAGGAAACAAAATAATCATAAGTCCTATTAATCATGCTTTTCTCTTGAAAGACTTTGTTCACATCTTCCTTGATGGTATCCCAACGGCTCTGTGAAAAAATCATCCAGACCTTGTGCCTTGTTGGGACAACATTAAAAACTCGTCTAGCATTTTAGCTTTGAATGGGCAACATCCAAAAACTACATTTTTTTGTTTCATCTTTTATAAATCCCTATCTCACAATTGCTCTTATAAAGATGGTGCTCTAATTTCACATTAATGGCAGATTAAGAAGTGGTAATATGGAAAAGAATAAACAGAGCCCTTAGGAGGTTTCCCCTGGAGATGGCATTGGCTTAGCGTGAGGTTAATTGTAGCAAGTATGGATTCATCCACATGGACGGATTCGAATGTGTTTGGCAATTGGTCCAGTAGAAGTCCTTGGAAATCCATATCTAAGGAGTGCTCTTATTTCATTATTTTATGGGCTTACAAGTGGGAAATGGGGAGAAAATCTGTTTTTGCGAGGACTGATGGATTAATGATCATTTGTTATGTGAAAAATGCCCCAACCTTTGTAGATTACGCTTTACTTGGAATATCCCCTTTTCATTCTAGTATGACATTCTCTCCCTCACCTATGAACTGGAATTAGAACTGACTTTGTACCAAAGAGAAGCTGAAGAATGTACTACTCTTATGTTAAGAATTGGAGATTAATGATATGAAAGAAGATAGAATGATATGGAAGCTTGAAGTCTCTTCTCTTTCTAATCTAATTTCGTGAAGTTGTTTGAAGTGTTAGTTGCACTGTTCAAATTGATTTGGAAGGCCAAAGTCCATCCTAAAATTCAAATTGTTATGCTTGGGACTTTAACTCAGGAAAGGATCAACATATCTGACATCATTGCTAGTGGTTCTTGGCTGTGTTTATATCCCAATCTTGGTGTGTTTTGCATGTCAAGAATGAACATTCAGCTGACCATATCCTCCTACGTCATCCAATTGCATCCTCTTTATGGTCCAAGTTGTGTAAGGAACCTGGAATGTTTTGGGCTGTGCCATGTTCTTTTAGCTTTGCCAATGGAGAATGTTTTTGTTTTGGAAAGGAAAAAAGCTGAGGTTCTCCGAAACAGTGCTGTACTAGTTTCCTTTCGGTAGTTTGGCAGGGAAGGAATCATGTTTTTTGAAGATATAAGAGAAGACTTAAACAAAATCACTTTTAATCAGCCCTTTGGACTGTATACTTCTTTATTCCTTACTAATCTTAGTTGGGAAGGGGTTCTGTGGTAGTTGTAGATCTATGGACAGTAGTGAGGTCGTGGTTGTTTTTTTGATTACGGTGCTCAGAAAGTTTCTTGATAGTTTTTATTGTTTATATATACTGCTTGATACCCATCAAGTTTGTTTTTGGGTAAATACTTTTCCATCAAAATGTGCTAGAATGCAAGATCATTAATTTTGTCAATCTCGGTGCTCAAGTTAGTCGAAATTATGATCTCCACTTGATTTGATTGTTGCTGAACTGATTTTTATATTGTTGATTTCAAATAGTTTTTCAAGTTGTTTATCAATAGTTTCTGTGACCCATCTGAATGCTTATATCAGATACTACTTGATGTTCAAGCATGAAAGAGAATCGACTACTTTCTACTTCTCTCCTTTCTTATCCTGTTTCCACTTCTGATTGATTGTTGGGTGTTCTTATGATGTCTGCTAATTTGGTCCAGTTTATTCCAGTTTTCTCATTGCCCATGAAGTTGATTTTGAACTATCCCATTTTTATTTGGGCCTCACTACCTTTCTTTGTATATATGGAGCATTCACTTAATTTTATTTGATTATATGCATTATCCATGTCAAGATTGTCAAATACAGGATTGCACCATGTTCAAGTTTCAATTCAGATAATAGGTTTACACGTATTTTTACTTGTGCACGGGCGTGAACTGATTTCTTGTCTGCTTGTTACCTTAACAGGCTGAAGGAAAGAAACGAATGAAAGCAATTGGCAAAGTTGATGTGCCCCAGGAGGCATTCATGGCTGTTTTAAAACTTGAAAAGGAGGTAATATGATCATAGTAAGTTGTTGTATGTAACATTACTGCAAATGAAACAACAAATTTCAAGTTGCTGTCAAAAAGAGAAGAGTCTTTCTGCAGTTTAAATCCTCGGTTTTATGGTTGGTTCAAGCCACTTTCATTCAACAATAATTCAATGCAAATAGTAAAATGACTCCCAATTCCTAGTCATATGAATTAGCTGTTGTGCGTATGCGGATTTAGGCATTATCAATTTAAGCAACTAGTGCCAACAAAATCCCTATCAATATCATTACTAATTATCAATTTACAGGGAATATTATTATTTATTCACATTTGAAAAATGCTTCAAATCTTTGGCAGAATAGAATGCTCCATGTCTTGTCTGTTTTGATATAGAGTGGTCTACTTTTGGCCAGGTAAACTGACAGTTGATAAAATAGCATAGCCGAGCCGAGCTGATCGGTATTTTTCCTGGATTTTTTATTTATTCTCTTTAGATAAACTAATCAGTTCGACTTCAATTTTATAAAACTCATGAGAACATATTTAAAAGCATGAAAAAGAAAAAAAATGTTTCTGAGTTTGATTGTTTAAATTAGAATTTAAATGTGCACGTGGGTGGCCCTGGTGAAAGGTGGTACCAAGTTTCCTGGTAAATATTTATGTAATTGTAATCGTGAAATGAAAGTAAATTAATTAATACTATGATTTTTTAGAGTTTGAAGGAATGAGGTAATTGCATATTTGAGTAAGACATTATACAAGAAAGACTCGTACGTAATGAGAGGGTTTTTTATTTTTTAACGATGTCACCCGAGCAACCCTTCGACAAGGGTCGCCGGCAAAGTTTTAATTCCCTTACTGCAGCAACCGTCGCTGTATCATTTGCAAGAGTGGCTGCGTAACTTGGTTTTCAAATCAAGTTCAAGATTTTGACGAAAATCTTTTAAAAAGTTCTATGATGGCTACCAGCGTTCTAAAATTAAAGTTGTACCATAATATATTTTTAAGATTATTCAATTTAATTTTTTTTAATTCAATCCTTACAAAAATTAAAAAATAACTGAATAATTATTACAATACCAGCCTACTTATTTGGCAATTTTTTATGGTAAGGGGTGATAAAAGATGTGCATGCATAAATATTTTAACAACCGAGAGAATTATATGCAGAGCATACATAAGTTGGAAGTAATCATCATTTTTACCATTCCAATTTAAACCGAAAGTAAATAATAACCTTTCTATTGAAAATAAGCGAACTTTGAGGGAATGGAAACCAACAATAAATAAATACGGATCAAGAGAAACTAGGAATACCATCCAAATGGGAGCATGTAGCACTTTGTACACAAACCAGCTTCACTTTTATCAATTCTATACGAAAGAAGCATTTAAAAAATAGCATCCCTTGCAAGCCAACCCATCCATTCTCTTAGCATCATGGAAACCCATCTCTCCGAAAATTCAGTTCACTGGTAGATGCAGATGTTAAACCTTGAATGAAAGAATCAGAATACAGAAGATCAGGGTTTGAGAGATGTAGCTACTATCGCGGCCATATATCCCATTCATGACGGCACCTCTTTTCTCTGTGCACCTATGATTCTGCTCATTCTAGGATAATGATTGTACAAGTCATTGTGTATATTTCATCTAAGAACACCAACCCTGTCGATAACGTCGAGTGCCTTTTCCTTTTCTATACCAAAACTAATAATGGGAACATGAGAAGGAAGCCTCTTAATGGTGACTAATTCCTTGCTTTCCCTTTGAGGGCTGTGCCCACTACTCTTGCTCAGCCTATCATTCCTTTTCAACCTGATCTTGTCAAAGTCTTGGCTTTTACTAATTCCCAGGATTCGTTTTCTCTTAACTGCCTTCAGCAATATCTCTTGTTCTTCAGAGGTTAGTGATGGATAACTGGATGGCTTATGTTTGGTCTGTTTAACTGGACATTTGATGACAGACTTCATGCCACCACCAGTGGCCCCAAACCTGGCCTTGTTGACTAGATGATGAAGCCATACCACTAATTCAAGAATATAGGCTTCTGTTTTCTCCTTGTCAGCATGGTGGAGCGTCTCAATACGAATCACATCAGTTGGCCCAGCCGCTGGCTTTCGGTTTACATCAGACCTTATTTATGAATAATACGCATTTTTAATTTCGCATATGTTTCTATTTCTATAATGGTGTAAAAAGATTGTTAAAAAAATTTAAAAACAAAAGATGAAAGATGAAAATTGCCACTCACCCTATATTAGCCCATTCGCCAACCCAACCAAAACCATGATGCGCTCTAAGTCAAATTATTTGCAAACAAAAACATCAATATCATGATTAGATAAAAGAGAATCAATTGAATTAAAGATAGGACAAGATCAACAGAAATGGAAGCATAGCTATCTGTAGAATAGTTGGCCATCTTACTTGGCTGTATTAGTAGCAATTGGAACAAGCCATTGCAAAGTCTTCTCCATCTCAACTTTTATATCTGTAACAGTGAGCTGCAGCAAGAAATGACAGTCATAATAGTAAATGAGTACAAGGACTTTAAAAAGGACAGACTATTGTCTTCAAAGCATTACATGATTTCTAAATGGTCCGATTAGAAGAAGAGCTCTTGTTTATTTACTACTTTATACCTTCCTCTCTGCAGCGAAGTAGTAGTATCATCTGAATTGCAAAAGTTTTCATCCTCAAAAAATGTAATACCTTTTCTTGGACATTAAATGATAGTAATTTGGAGCATAAAGCTGATTTTATGCTTGGTGGTAAAAATGTAATACCTTTTCTTGGACATGAAATGATTGTAATTTGGAACGTAGAGCTGATTTTATGCTTGGTGGTAAGTTCTGGTATAAAGCATCTCTTGTATTAGTGGGCATAGAACTTGACCGAGCAACCTGATAGTGGAAATACTGAATTAAGTGTTGAAGATGTGATTTAGAGAAAAAAAAAGATATAAAAAGATGTTTAGTGTTAAAATCAGGCTGTTTATATATTTGAAGTGTAGATTGACTAATGCAAGGACTTCTATTCTGGGCCCTCAGAACATGTGACTAAAGACCCAGCTTCATGATCAGTCAGGTCATAGAGGAAAACTTTTAGATAATAATGAAGCATTTAACTTTGCAACCCAACCTCAAAGACAGGTAACTTTGAATTCTGTTGAAATGTAATAGCATCTATGTTGAACATTTCCACAACTTGAAGAAATCAAGAAAACATAATAAATAATTAATAAACCATCTATTTCTATATTAAACTGAAAAGATGACCAAGGAAATTTTTTTAAAAAAAGAAAGAAATGAACTCAATTTGGCACATAAAGAGTGAGATAACAACTGTTAGAGAGAACAAAGGTTCAGTATTCCAGTATTCAAAACCAGCAAAACAATGTATGACATCATGTGTCTTAGATTGATTGGACACTGTACAGATCATGCACGATAAAACCCTAAATTACTAAACTGAGAATTATGCAAAGATTAATAATAGAATAATTTTCAATGGCTACATCATTCTCACTTAGTTTGAAAAAACCAAGTTATTGAGTTTCAGGTTGTGTAGTAATTAAATAAGTAAATCTTAGACGGGTGCAAAAATGGAATATTTAAACTTGCTTGACTTAATGTTTGATTTATAGAACAAGAATGATACCAGAAACCTTTCCCCTCTCAAGCTTGAAAAATATCCTCTTCGTAAGCAAGACTAAAAGCAGAATGCACATCCACCTAACTTTCATAATTGGCTTCAACTTGATCATACAATGACATGTAACTCCACTGTGTTTTTCTTGTCCCCTATTATTGCATCTCATATAAAACAACATCGACTTCACCTTTTTTGCAGAGTTCATTATATTTTGGCATTTATTTTTGTTAGGATTTGTCCTAACTAAATCAGAAGTCTAATTAAAGTTAAACATGGAAAAACATGACATTAGTTATTAACATCCACAACAAAATGTCATTGACACTGAGAAATCTGGAAAAGGCAATGAACTGAAATAATAAACTCACAAGGGAATCAATTTGCAGAACAATGTTTGCATAATGCAAGGCAAGACCAGCAGTTCCTAGTCTTTGCTCATTGCTCATGGATCCTTTAAATGGTACATGATCATCTGTTGGAGGACAATGGGGAATACACCTTAGAACTTCAATTTAATACATGGTTATTATGTTTTTGAACAAATTTTCGGCATAGATAATAGAAAGACATAAATGTACCAAAGAAAAATGAACCTAAACAGGAAATAAGTATTTGTTAGTATGTCCAATATTAGCATGTACATGTAACAAACTTTAGATGTAAAGAGAAAATGATAGGTGTGAGATAAGAAGTAGGAGACCGACAGTGCAATGAACTCTTAAAGTCCATTGTGTTAATTCAAAGCATCAAACCCTCTTTCTCTTCTCCTTCTCCCCCCTCCCTGCCACAAAACCATACCTTACTGAACCCTAGTGTGATTCAAAGGCCGACTTAAAAGAACTTAAAATCATAAAGGCCAAGCATAGACATAGTTATTATTATCCTTTTTTTTTGTTTTCTTTGAACTGTATGGACAATTATTATATTTATTATTGTTCAGAACTTTGATTTAATTTGTGTAGTGAGATAATAGGCTATAGTACTCCAATGTCCAGCATAAAAACTACTAGAGATCGCAAGCATGATTATGATTTGCCAATGATATAACTTAACACAGTCTCCACCATCTAGTATCTTTTAGGAACAGAATTGAACCATTTTATATTAATTTCACCATCATAATTTTCTATGTAGAAATTGAATGCTTTAGTATAAAGAACAAAGGTAAAAGAAATTATTCTATCTTGTACCCATTTTTCTTCCTTTAAATTATGCAATTATTGAGTTTTTGAGGGTTTGGAGAGATGTTCCTCATTTTTCCCTTCATATCATTTATTTCCAACAAAACTTGGTACTTGTACAGCCCCTATTTTCTCTTCTCTGCTTCCTTTCAATTATTTCCCTGCTGCCAAACAATATATCATAGTTTAGGCCCTAGGTTGAAGGGAAGGAGTTAAGGCCATATGGGACTCTTATTTATCAGTGGAAAAGTTGATTTTTGATAGCTGTCAGTTGCTGAAATCTCAGACTATGTTGAAGGCGATTGTAGACAACTACAAGATATGTCTCAAGTAATATAGCTAGAATGAGGGTGTGAATATTAGTTTAGAATGGTATTAAATTAGGCAGGTAAACAGATTAACTTTAACCATGATCAGTGCCTAAGCAATTAGTCCACTAAAATACATTAAATTCAACTTTGATTATTATATCATACTAACAAAAATAGAATACATAGTAACATGATACAAAATCAACCTTTTAAGTGTACCATGATTCGATGGGATACTTGAAATCTTAACGATAAAATTCATCTGACAGCTAAATTAACAAAATTCATTAATATGTATGTTCAACCACATTTTTGAAATGCCGGGATATAGTTGTCTCTTTCCCCAAAATCAAGTGCTGCAGATGTCCTTTTCCCTTTCTTTTATAGTTATAGTCTTTATTTTTATCTAAGCATAGGTTTTTATCTTGAAGCCCACTAAAGTCCATCTAAGATTTCTATTGTTATATAGGATTAGACATACGATTTTATTTGTATCTTGTTCATGCCTATACCTGTAAATAAGCTTTTGTAACTAGTGCTTAGGCAGACATTCATCAACAGAGCATGATGAGCTCATCTCGTCCTCTCTATCCTGATATCTCCTCCTTTTCTACCTGCTTTTCTTTCGTCACTGCTTTCTAATTTCATTCTCATTTCCAACATAACATACATTGAGTCAAACAGAAGTCCTTCAGTGGCTCCAGCACTTTGCTATTCATTGACTCTTGCATAGGCAGCCAAGTTCTACTAATATAAGTGGTAATAAGACTTAGAAGTAAAGATAAAATGGAAGACCAATAAGATGACTAAATCCACACCAAGAATCATGGACCACTATTTCACCTATTTGATTATATATCAAAATTATATTAACACTCTTGACTACTTAAACAAGAAAACAGAAAATGAACCAGCAGCATAAAACCATAAACTGGAAACAAAATAAGACTGTTAAACCTACGTAAGCAACTAGAAATATTATATTACTGTATACACATACCAGAACTGCCAAGGGCATCATGCATCTCGAGGAGTAGAAAAGTGACAATATCTACGAGCTTCTCCATCACCTGTAATCCTTAGAATCACTGAATTTCATTTGTTTATGTGTTCAAAGTTGTATATTTAATAATAAGGCACTAATAATTAACACATGGATCCCCTGAGAAATTATTGTCAGAGACAATATTTGACCTTGGATGTCTTATTTTGGTAAGAACAATGGATATAAATGGGACATCAACGTGAAAGGTTACAACATTGAAAATGCAAGCATGCATAAGCACAGATGGACAACAAGTTTTAGACACAAAATACTAAATAAGTGATCAACAATAAAATATACACAAACATGTTTTGTGCGTGCATGCATGTGTGAGTGTGTGTGTTGCTTCAAACTTTCCCGATATAAATGGGACATCAAATTGAAAGGTTACAACATTGAAAATGCAAGCACGCATAAGCACAGATGGACAACAAGTTTTACACACAAAATACTAAATAAGTGATCAACAATAAAACATACACAAACATGTTGTGTGTGTGTGTGTGTGTGCATGTGTGTGCATGTGTGTGTGTGTGTGTGTGTGTGTGTGTGTGTGTGTGTGTGTGTGTGTCTGTTGCTTCAAACTTTCCCAATCAAATCTGAAGCAGTCTCTATAGCTACCTCTTCCAAATTTCTGGACCATAGAGACTTCTTCTTTAAAACTTTCACTTGCTTCCTTTGGCTCTTTAATTCTGCCCTCAATAGTGTGAAGTTCTCCCCTACATACCAAAAAACGAACAAGCTGAATATAAATTTTTACTAGAGAGCAATTATGACTCTTTCTTAAGGTTTTTAAGAAGAAATTTAGTACATATAATTGCTAACAACTGTTCAAATATATCCAAATTAGTAAATAGATGACATATTTTCCACTACCAGTCATGTAAAACAGGAAGTTATAGCATGCAATGTGTTGGAAAGTGTGTAAAGAGCTGAACACAAATTAGGAAGTTGTGTGTATAATGTAGGAGGAATAAGGATATTTTCCTCATTAGATTAGGGTTTTTACTTTAATAGTTTTCTATATACACTTGTGTAAACTTTCTTAAGCAACAGTAAAGAATTCTTTCAATTCACACAATGAAATACAAATTTTGACAGAACACGGGATTTATGCCAAAATATTATCCCCTCAATAGGTACTTTACTCATTCATGTATACCCGAATTGTATAAAGTCCTACTTTGTTAAAAGAGAAGAGTAACTGTATTCAGGATATCAAAATTGATTGTATATATATTTAGTCAAAGGGCGGCAGCATAAGTTTATGTTTTTATTTTGTTTACGTTACGTAGAAACAATTCCTGTCTTTTTGATACAGATTTTATATTAGACATTCAAAATTGGATTTTTTTTCCAAGAATTATATACTGAAGTTTTAATTTTCTGGTTACACTTGTGGGACCTGGAAGTTTCAATTTTTCTTATTTTTATTTTGCACTTTGAAGGGCAAATTTATCATATCACTTGCACCAATCTTTCTTCTGGAATGATTATTTTAGCACCAAGATTCAGCGCAAAAAATTTCTATACGTTTAACACTATATGTAAGCATTCTACTGCACTAAAATTAAAAAAAAATAAAAGAAGAAATAGGCAATAGTCTAAAAGCCTATAAAAATTCAAGGTACCATAAAACAAAAGTGCATAAAGAAGGTAATAAACAAATTACCTTTTTGAGTGCCAACAGACTTATCCTCCTCTTGACACTTATGCTGACAGTCTTGTTCAAATCTATCCAACATTTGCAGTTCATTGTATAATTCCTATGAAACCTAGAACATTAGTACTTTTCTCCTTCAAATTTTACAAAAACAAGATGAATCAGCTAAGCATTGAAAAATTCACAAGAAAAGATAATCTGAATTTATCTGCTAGTAAACAAATGCCTCCTAAACAATAGCTCATCCATGCATCATCCCTAAATGGATTAACTAGTGCTGGCCATGGCATGAACAATACATGTTAATTGAAAATTTTCTTCATTTACATTGTCCCCCTTTTGGAGAATCCATTAATTATGGTTCTTTCATAATTTAGGAACAAGGGAACACTCACAGCTGTATACTGAACCAAAGTCATCAATTGCTCCATCACCAATTCTGCCTCTTCCTTCAGTTGCTTTTGAGTGGTAAATTCTCTGCTAATTCTGCAAAACAAAATGACAAGACACTTCATAAAAAATATGATATGATAAACACACATCATAAACATATATGTTGAACTAAAAGACCAAAACGAGTAAAGTTCATCCATGTTTACTTCTCAAAATAACGGTCCAAGTTGTGCCACTGAGGATATTTAGAACGATTTCCAAAACGAACAATTTCACCAGTAAAAATTTTCAACTCTTCCCTGCAAACATAAATAAGCTTTGAGATCCTACCCAAAGAAGCATCAGCAAGGTGATAAGCAATCAAAGCAAGCTCATCCAAGAAGAAGGCATTATCATGCCCAGTTTATGTAACTTTCACCTCTTGTCAGCTGCAAAAATTGTCAAGAGTTCATCCACATCTTTTGATACTAGATTTTGCACGCCCTCTGAAAGAAGCACCACTTCTTTCAGGTGTTTTATACTTCTTTTAGAAATGGATTGCATAAGATTGGAACCCTTAACAATCGTATTTGCAACCTCAAAAGCCAATATCGAGAGTTCATTACTTTTAATTCCTGCTCCAGAAATAAATCCATTATTAGGGTTTAAACTTGTCATGCTACTCCCAAGCGTATCCAAGACCTCCACTGCCTTTCCAAATCCAAGAGTACCAGCTCTTCCTAAACGTGCACTCACCTCTGAAACCTGCAACATTAGAGCACTTTGTTACTGATTTCTGGGTAACATAAGCAAGCAACGGAAGCAGCGAAGTTTAATCACAGGTTTATTTGGAAAGCTTTTACTTTAGCAATCTTTTAACTTCTAATGGCATAGAAAGGCTAAAGTTGCCAGTTACCGAAATAAGCTCTCGGATTACTTGTCTCAAACCTAAGAAAGCAAGACCATTTCTCTCTATACAAGTTATTATTAAGAACCAACTTGTGTTTGCAAGTGATTAGTTCAACCTTTCTTCCATGCCTCTTCACTACAACATGGAGGATGAATTTCTCACAAATCACTTGATTGTCTAGAAGTAGAAATACTTAGTTTAGATTCTATAATATATTATATTTTTATCTATGAATGAATGCCACATGCACTTTTGGGGACAAACCAATATTCTTCTCTTATGTTTTTCTTTCTTTTGCATATCTCTATGTCATACATAACCAAGGAAAAGATTACAAACAATTCCTCTTTTTGGAGTCTTTCCTCCATTTAGCATTATCAAATTCTCATACACTGAAAGGAGACTAAAAAATTATTTCAATATATCGCATGTCTATTTGGTATTCTAATAAAAGAATAAGCTTGCATTAGATCATGAATACAATAAGAAATACTTGGAAGTGTATTGTTGTTAACACAATTTAAATGGTATCACTTCTTTTAAACATTAAATATTAAGTTTCCTTCTATACCAAACCATCTTTGAATCACTTATGTTATTGCCTAGGGATAGCAATTGGCAAATTTTTTCACAAACCCACCAACCCACTGCTACCCAACCTTAATGGAACAAGTTTGGTATGCCTTTTTTCCGGATTTGGGATGAGTTTAAAAAATTAAAAAAAAACTTGCAATGGGTTTGTTATGGGTCAATGTGAACAAATATCCGTGATTATTCATTACAGATACCCACAGATATTTATTTTTTAAAATTTTTTGCTAATAAAAATACCAAAACATTTTTAACAACTTTCTTGCATATATATATATATATATAGACACACACAAACATCTATGAAAAAGGATTTAGTCTTGAAAGTAATGTTCATTATAATAATATTTATTGAAAGTATTATTTTATATTTGGTCTTTGAGAGATCTCTCTTACATAAATGTGTGTGTGTGTGTGAGAGAGAGAGAGAAGAAAAGATTTAAAATTGCAATTTGGAAAAAATATTATTTGAAAAAATATTTTTGGTTTTGCTTGAAATTATTTTGTTTTCCATAGAAAAAAAATTCTTTCCATTTTCTAGCACTGTATACTTTATGTCGAGTTTGATATTGCTTTTTAAGTTTTTTTGAATTTTTTTTTAAAAATAAAATAATATTATTTTTTGAATTTGAATGTGTAAATGTATGCATATAGCTCAAAATGATTAAATTTCTAATTAAAATCCTTTTTATACATAAACTATGCAATTAAATTAAGTGATCTTAAAAATAAAAATAATAAATGTAGTTGAAAAGATATAAAAAAAAATGTTAAAAATTTATGAATATCAGCGTGAATGTAGTAAATATTAAAACATGTTTTATAATGAAATGTCAAATTTATTATGAATTTGGTGCAAATTTGTCAGAAGTTTTTGTAGTGGATTAAGTTGAGAATTTAGAGATATCTGTCCCAAATCTGGCATGTTGCCATCCCCAGTCTCAAAAAATTTCTGCATAAACTCATCAAATCAAGTCTGACTAACTCATCAAACATTTTTCCCATCAGAATTAGCTTATCACCCTACCCTATAGTATCTCCACAGTAACAATTTCCATAATGCATAGCTAGTGTAATCTGTACTGAGAACAGGCAACAGCAATAAAGATATAACTGCAAAGCCGCAGCGCTCAAAGACGAACAATTTAACAAATTAGCAGGAGAATTTCTTTATTAGGGTTTGTAAAACATTTGGTGAAAAAAGAAAAAGCAATTTAACAAACAGCAAACCTTTGCAACAGCAGCCTGGGTAGACCTCAGGGATTTGGATTTCCGAGAAAGACCACTATCCAATTCGAAACGCGGAATTCCATCGTAAAAATCATCTGATTGATCCTTGTTTAAAGAAAATGGTTCGGGCAATTGCATTGGGATCAAGTTACTCTCAATAGCATTTGATTTTGACTTGTAATAAGGATTATCAGTAACATTCGAATGCGTATTATTTGCCTTAGATCTCTTGGTCTTGCTCTTGGAACACTGCGCTCCCATTTTCAGAAGTGATTTCTGTTCAGAAACATAAACAAGAACATAGATTCACATTTCCAAAACGCAATCAATCAATTGAAAACAAAATATTGTATACTTACAAGAATAAGAAGAAGAAAGGAAACAAAGGGATCTACGGCAAGTGCTGGTTCCGCAACCGAAGATGGCGAACACAGGTCCACATTCCAATTCCAATTCCAATTAGCCAAGAACAACTGGCATCGCCCGCCAACAACAATAATGACATCCTTAAATTAATAATAGAAATATTATAAAATAATAAGAAAAGGATGTCCATTTTTCTCGAAGAAGGAATGGGAAAAGGAAAGGAATGGTGGGAGCAGTAGAGGCAGACGTCTTGTCTTGTCGTATCAGACAGACTAACGTCTTAGACTTTGATACTTGGAATTGGCAACTGGTCTCCGTTCAAACAACGTCCCGCTGACTCCATAATTGTCAGTTATCATTTAGTATTTCATTAATTAACAATTGATAATTTATTACCCACCTTGTGCCGTGGTAGACGTAGACACAGTTGTTTGACTCGTTCGGTTTATTCCCATTTGGCAGCTAACCTTCCGCATACCGGAAGTTGGTTTTACGTTGTTTGCTGCTCGAATACAAAAACAGTGGCAAGAACAGCATCTATTATAATTGTATTCATGTAATAATTTTTCGTTTCTATTCTTCAAATCCATGAGGTATGTTAGTTGGAGTGATGGTAAAAATTTATAAAAAAAAATTCATAAAAGAATACGAATTCCAGTGTCTCGTAACGATTCCTCTAACAAAAATAAAGAATTTTCTTTCATCTTAACACAATTCCTTGCGATGATGTTTTGTGAAAATTTTTTCGAACTTCAAAATCACGAAAAACTTAAAATTTTCATCAAATTATGACATTTTCTATCGAGATCTCAACAAATATCAACATTCCTCAGCAAAAGGCCATAAGCCAACAGTCATTTCGACAAATTTGCTTTACATTAGATGAATTTTGTCGAAATACATGCAAACCTTCCTACCATTCACTTTCATCTTCCACCACCATTTTAAACTCTAAAACTCAATAAATTTACAATGATCTAATTTACTCTAATAAACTAATCACAATCATTAGACCCCAAATTTGCATTTTGTTAAGTTTATAATTAAATTCTAGAAACCCTAAAATATGATCACGAATTACAAAAACCAGGCAGGAAGGATTAGTTGGTTCATTGTACCTTAGTTGCAAAGTTAAACGCCTTTTCTTTGTTTGTTTTGTCAAATAAAAGTGCCTAATCCTTGTTGTTTACCCGGAAGTTCAATTCTTGAATGCCGATGGTTAAAAAGTGAGGAAAGTGGTGTAACGGCCTCTTTTTTTTGTCATGTGAATTTGAGAGGGAACTCAAAAGAGTAATGTGTAAAATGGGGCATGAACATGCGGATTAGGGGCAAAGTAGTTGTGAAGGCTTACATTTGGTCTCAAGTATAAAGCTTAATTTAGAGTGAACTATAAATATAAAATAGGTCAAAATTGAGTCATTTTTGTAAAAAAAAATTTATATATATATAAATAAATTTTAAAAATATTTTTTTAATTAATTTTTTAAATATTTATTATTTTAATTTTAAGAAAATTTATATTTATATATGATTTCGTTAAATTTAAGGAGAAATATGTCTTTTTTTAATTTAATTAATATATTTTTTTTAACTTTATTCATTAATTTATAATAATAATAATAATAATATGCTTATTTTTAATACAAAATAAGAGGAAGCGAGTCCCGCCCTTCCCGCCCCAGATAGATCGGCCCGGGGGCACTTCTCCTTGTTGAAATTTTTGCCTTCTCTAGATAGTAGGGGCCTCTGTTATAATATTTTCAACATATGTCATTATATGCAATAATTCTAAATTATAGGTATCCAGATGGTATTGTTCATTTTGATAGTAAAACAGGGGGGACGCGGCAAGGGTGACTTGGACCGGCAGGTGCGGAGTTTGCGTTTGCTCGAGTTTAACGACCTTCTCACTCGGGCGAAGAAGAAAAGAATAAATAAATAAATAAATAAAAATGGAAACTTGGTGAGTGGAGGAATTGGAAGTAGAGCGGTCAAACACGGACAGAACACAAGCAAGCTCGCTTTCGAATCAATTACAGATAGAGATAGAGATACAGTGATGCATACACTCGCAGTAGTAGTTTCTTCCATGTGAGGCTTACTTCCATGGAATGAATTACGTCATCGTCGTTGCCGGTCATTGAAAGAAGAAGAGAAGAGAAAGATAAATGTACTCGAGTAATCTGACAGGGTTTGTATTGGCTGTGGTGTCAAGTGCGTTTATTGGCTCCAGCTTTATAATCAAGAAGAAGGGTCTTCGGAAGGCCGGCGTTAACGGCGCTCGTGCAAGTAACATAATTTCCTGATTGTCGTTTGTATAATGATTACCCAGTTACTCTTGGATTGATTAATTCTTTTTTTTAGGTTCTGGAGGATATGGCTATCTGTTAGAGCCACTCTGGTGGGTCGGAATGCTTACTAGTAAGTTTTTATTCATATATTTAGTTTAAATTTTCTCAACGAGTTCTTTAAGGATCAATGCGTTTGTGATTCAGTTTTATTTTTATTAATTTTTTTTGAATTTTCATTAATAGCCTTTTGAATTGATTCTTATGACAGTGATAATTGGGGAGATTGCCAATTTTGTTGCATATATTTATGCCCCTGCGGTGCTTGTAACTCCACTTGGTGCATTGAGTATCATTGTTAGGTGAATTCAATTTATAATTCATGGTAACATTGTAAACATACTGTTATATTCGAGTTCTTGTATCTGATAAAGTTTGAACTTTGTTTGCAAATGGATAGTGCGGTTTTGGCACATTTCTTATTGAACGAGAAATTACAGAAAATGGGAATGTTGGGTTGTCTATTATGTGTAGTGGGCTCTACAATGATTGTGCTTCATGCCCCACAAGAGGAATCTATTAATTCGGTTGAAGAAATCTGGGAACTAGCGACACAACCTGGTATGCTGCCAATATCTTTGTTTGGTTAGTTATTGGATGCTTCTTTTATGGTTCTAACATTTTTCCTGATTTCCTTGTGTGCCATTGTCTTCAGCGTTTCTTTTGTATGTGGGCTCAGTGGTAGCTGTAGCACTGGTATTGATATTTTATGGTGCTCCTCGATGTGGCCAAACGAACATACTGATCTATATAGGAATTTGCTCTATTATTGGCTCATTGACAGTTAGTACTTGTGTCTTCATGTCTATTTTTCTTTTCTTCTCTCTATGCTCTCTCCAATTTTTGGTTTGTTACTATGTTCTTGAAGAATGATGAGGTTTTAATTTCAAAAGGCATTTATATTTTGTGTATTGTTAATGACCAAGTCTTTTTTTGTCTTTCTTTGCAGGTTATGAGTGTTAAAGCCATTGGCATTGCAATAAAACTGACATTAGAGGGCATGAATCAAGCTAAGTACTTTCAGACATGGATTTTTGCAATGGTTGCAATTACCTGTATCATTACTCAATTAAATTATCTAAACATGGTCAGTATCTTATGCTGCACTTACCTCTTGTTGTGGAAATGTTTTCTAATAATGCATCAAAAACCAATATTCCAGTGTCTGCTGGTGGTTAACTGCCTATATATTTTTTATTTCATGGTTGAGCTAATGATTTACTCTCTATAGCAAGGGACGGTAGTATTTGTACACAAAACATATTGACTTATTTTTCATGTTTTGGTCAGTCACTTAAGACTCCATGTGGTAAAAGGAGGACCTAATTTCTGGCACCTCTTGAAGTACCCAAACCTAGTATCTTTCTTGGTGGTTATTCTAATACCCCTGGCTAGTGATAGCATCATGATATTGCCTTTAGAAAAATTTGATCATTGCAGGAAAATCTGAACCTACCTTGTTAGTGTTCTTTATGATTGACAATGCATATATAGTACGTACATATGTTTATCTTTTACATTAGCTGGGTTGTCATTCTACATAATAAATATTGACCATAGGTTGGATGTGGCCACTGTTTTTGAAATGTGAAGTTAACTATCAACTTAAATCTCCTCCAATTTGAAGAATTCTCTGAATTTTCATTGCTTAAAGGTATATATATTTCATGATTCAGTTTTTATCTTGTCATCTTCATATATCATTAATATGTGTTACATAAATGTTAGCAGCCATATATTAAAAATTTAAGTCAGTGTGATTCAGACCACTGCATGTATGATTCAAATTTCATGACTGTTCAATATATTTCATGCCCATTGGGTGTAGAATTCAAATTAGCTGATCCACACTTAGCAAGCATTCAGTAAATGTTGAAATAATTGACACAATGTGCCAAAATATATCTTCCAGTGGTGAGAAATGGAAAGCAGTAAAAATAGAAAGCTAGGAACGAGCATTGAAATTGGAGTAAAGGTAGATGTTGAGAAGCTTATTGAAGTGATAGGAGCATGGACTTTGGGAAAATAGAAAACTAATAAACTATCTTATGATAACATTGTTATTGACCCTTAGTTGAGAATAAAAAGTTTTTGACAGTTTAAGCACATGTTTAGATGAGCTTATAAATGCAAATTAATTGCTGTTCAGTGTATATCACTTTGGTTCTTTTGAAATTGGTAAGTCAAATAGATTTGATTGAAAAGGGAGAGATGGTAATTTAATCTGTTAACATTATAACTATCAGATGTTTAAGGAGTATTGAATGAGGCATTATGACCTGACACAATAATTGGCTCATCCGTTCAGTCATAGTATTTATAAGGAAATGGAATCCTAAAATCAATAAAATTCTTGAAAATGTTTTCATAATTATAGGAATTATGGATCTAAAAGTGATGATCCTGACTGTAATCTTTACATGAAACAAATCAACTCAGGTCACATATTGTCTTGACTATATGGAGCTGTGTACAATCTTCTTGTGCCATTATGCTTTATAAGAAGAAATATCTTCTGTTGAGCCCTTGGAAACCTTGTCCTGCCTACCTGCTTCTGTCCACCATTTCCTAGATTTTATGCTGTCATCTTGGTGCACTGTGTTTAATTAAAAGGGGTTATAAAGGGCTTAGACTTTCAACATATAAATAACAGCTACAAGAGGAGCTGGTTTTTTTGTGGGATAGAGTCTGTTTTTTGGCATCTTTGCTGGCATCTGCTAAGATAGATTCTAAGATGTGCCTTTATTTTTCATTTTGGAGAACTGGGAAGGTGTTTAGAACTGCTGCTGCAGATTATTCTGTACGTGTTGTTTTACTTTTACTTGTAAATATTCTGCTGACCTTTTTCATTATCTCATTATTTTGTAGTTCCTTTCTAGTAACTCTAGTAATGCCATTCTTATAAGAAGGCTTTGGTTTCCCAAGTTGGGAGTATGAATTCAAGTTAATTTTAAAAGCATTGTGTGGCAATAATCACTTTTGTAATTGTCAATTATTGGAGTGTACTCAAATTAGAAAGACCTAGAGCTATAATTGTAGAGATTGAAAGGTATGTTATCACACATTTCTGCTTAAAACTTCCTCTTTCTGCTAGGGATGTTATAGTATATTCTAATAGGTTATATTGCCCATTAGTCAGTTTTTTAGACTACCTTGGTAATTGTGATTTCTCAGATGATATAGATGCTATTGAAAATTTAATTTTTAATTTCTTTACTGCAACTATCAAAGTCACTTTTACTGTGATAAGTTTATTCAATTTTGAAATTTATGAAATCTGGTATTTGGGTTTAGAAGTTTTTCTTGTAATATGTAAGCTCTTTGCAACTGGGCGTCTACTACTACGTGAATACTAGGTCTTGAGCTGTCTAATATCCTAATGGATTCAAACCCTCTTGATTTCTGGATATTAAGTACCATTAGTTTTTATGCCTTAAAATAACTTTCTGCTTAAGTTAGATTGTGATGGATGATATCTTAGCCATTTGCGTCTGCAGGGTTGATGCAAGAGGTAGTGGGAATATCTTTTGTTTATTAATTAACTGTGGGCCTCTTGTATTGGGCCTCATACTCTTCTTTGTGATCTTGAAGAGAGCCTTTAAAGAAGATGGGTACATATGTTTCTTGATTTAGGTTAGGCGTATCTGAAAGATGTAAATATCATCATTGAGAATGGTATTGTATTAATTATTGGGTGGATAATCATAAAATTAAAATGCAGTTGCTGGGAGGAGGTCAGTTCTCTGTGTTTGTTCTTTGACCAATGAAGATAAGTATACATTCTTTACAAGCCTTTGCTTTCTGTGCACTCCTAATAAACAGGAAAACAAGAAAAAACTCTCTGTTGAGGCATTTAATGTTAGATAAGGTATCCAACATGTATGACTCAAATGGCGGGGAGTTTTCTTCATTGTAATTTGAATGTGTGTATTTTCATGGAATATATTTTTGGACTTTAATCGTTGCATATAGAGTTTCAATCCGGTTCTGGAGGTGTATAATTTATGGTTGTTAATTGATGTTTTTAGATCCTGAATTGTTAATGCACACATGTTAATAGCCCAGAGATTATTTCTTTTCTGCCTGGGGTAAAGGGACTGATTGGAACTCCATTCTATATTTTCCCACACTATGATAGTGCAAAGATTTAGATTTAGATCCAAGGTGCTCATCTCAACATGTATGTGATATGGTGGGAAACAAGATCTAGATACAGAAGTAACTGCCTTGATACAGTATCATCAATGCATTTGTTAAGTGTATTTTCATTAGTTTTTGAGATTGAAATGCGAAAGTAGTTAAATCTCTTATCTTAGTTTCCTCAGAATTGTTAAGTCACTTTACCAACGTTCTGGCAATGTTGCAGGCATTGGATACTTTCAACACAGCGGTTGTTTCTCCCATCTATTATGCCATGTTCACATCTTTTACAATCTTCGCCAGTGCAATAATGTTTAAGGTAACACTTCAACATCACACAGTCCTGTAGATACAACATCGAGTGTTTCTAACCATTTGCATGGGAATGTTTTTAATTTTTTCTGGTTGTCATAGGATTATTCTGGTCAGAGTGCAAGCAGCATAGCATCAGAGCTGTGTGGGTTTATCACCGTGTTATCTGGAACTGTTGTATTGCACAGCACAAGAGAGCCAGATCCACCTTTAATTACAGGTATAATAATTTGAAACCTGAGTGCATTATATTTGCTTAAAGCTTGATGCTTGTTCATTCTGAATAAGTCTAAAAATAAATATCAATGAAAACTTAGTTATAACTAAAGCTATTAATATTTGGATGTTTTTAAAGAAAATGTTGTGATACTTATTCTTAAATGCTTCTATACATAGCAGTAGCTGAAAGAACAATTTATGAGATCTTAATTTTATAATTTTCTGTTTTTTTCGAATATGGTGATGTCTTTTAGTTATGACCACATTAAGTTCTCTTGTAGTCAATTGTAACCTTGGGGAATTATTATTTCTTCCTCTCAGGTTAGCCACCATTTCATTTAAGTGCCACAGTTCCAAATTAGGTAGATACCTACCATCTTAACCCCTCTTTGTCAATGTATCTAATAGCTCCAAGGGTATTTCTTTAATTTAAACATTAATTTAGGTGTGGTGGCTTTTAAGCCATGGCTACTACTAGAGGGAAACACTAGATGACATATATTAGTGAAAATATGAGTGGATCCAACTACAAGTTGGTACCAAACACTTTTTAGCTTTACTTTCAAGTACAATAGAATCACTACAATACCAAACGATGCCTTGAGGTTTGGCGTCTCCTATCTTTACCAATCTTTTTATATTGGCTGTTGACAAAAAATGTAAGTGGCGTTAGTAGTTTTACTAATCACCCTTCTCAAAAAATTCCTCAAACACTAGCATTGCATCTTTTTATAATATCCCAACAACTTTGAAACAACATGGAAAAGGCATTGGGGCCTGAAGCCTTCTATAAGTGCATTAAAAAATTGCCTTTTTATTTTTAATTGGAATCACAGAAACTTATATTAAAAATTAAGAGATGTTCAAGGAATTGAACTAGTCCACAAAGAAAGTACTACTAATAATCACAAAAAGGATACATAGAATTCATGCTAATCTGTTGTCCAGAACAAAGTAGGATGTATAGGACTGCATGATCTGAAAAAAAAATAAAAACATTAGGTCTAGACACTGCTTCACATTTTATCATATGTTTACCTTTCCTATATCCCAACCCTTCCCTTGATAAAACCCTCATCAATATTTCAATTCTAAAATGCTAAGATCCTAGACAAAATGGAAGCCTTTCCTTCACTGAAGCTAGGGTGGCTCATTTTGTCTGGAAATTTGCAAAAGAGTGAGATAAAACAGATGGGAATGCTAGATAAAACTAATTGGAGTAAAGTGAGTCAACTCCCTTGGATAGGAAAGCACTCTTTAACCATCAACTTGTTTCCTGACCTTTCCCACTGGAGTATCTCAGCTTAGCACCAAGACTTGAACCCAAATACTCAAGGGCCACTCTCCCACATTGTACCCAATTCCATTTGCTAATGAGATTACTTTGCTTTCTTGTGTATTGATTCCTACTATTAAGTTTTTTGACAATGTAGTCTTAAGCTTTCTGCTTCATCTTCTTTAAACTTTTTTCCCAACCAACAAGCTTTCTCATTGGAAATAGGAGCTTAACCGAGCCTTTTAACCATTGCCTCACAACCCCTCCATCTTGATGTAAATTAGAAAAGTATTTAATAATTTCTTCCCTTATTAACTTTTCATCCTCAGTAACAGCTCCTTTTGTTTCTGGCTTAGTGCTGTAAATTTATATTTTTCATCTTATTCACAATTCTGTATAACCATCCTTGTACTACCATCGTCTTCTCTTGCCCATTTAACCTTAGCTTTTTGCCCCCAAACACGTTATTTCATTCAACTGTAATTTAGCTTGATGTCTCCACTTAAAACAATCATTATCTAGCCATCCTACACCCTCCAAGCCAGCAATTTTCTAAATTCCAGTAGCTGCTTCTTTTCCTCATTGACAGTCTCAAAAACCTCTCTGTTCCATTTTATCAACTTCTTATTATTATTTATTTTTATCAAAGCATACTTATTCATAAATTTGTAACCCTTGTAACAAATACTTTTGATCCATTAGCCACCATTCTTTCACACTCTCCTTGAAAAGATGATGATGTAGCTGCATGTTTTTAAATTTAAATGAGGTGGAGTCCTATACTACATATGTAAAAATGATTAGAACTCTAGGTAAGACTTTTGTTTTACCCCAACTGCGTGCAGTGTAACTAAATTTGTTTGCCCTACAACTTAATTACTCTGAAGTTTAAGTGTTATTTAGAGTTAAAACTATAAAATTCATCAACTGTAATTAATTGACAGTGATTTTTTTATTGATTTATACTATTTATTACTTTTGGGCAATCAGCTTCCTTTGACGGTGATCTGTGCTTGCTTAAAAGTAAGTCATGCCATTTATATAGAAGTGTTATTCAGACCATGAGCTGTAATCTTTCTTTCTTTCTTTTTATTTTTTTGAATCTTGACAAGATGCTCCCTTATCAGCTTTAGTCTAGGTGTTTTTGCTCCTTATTAATCTCTCATGAACTTAACAAAGAATGTAGTCTAAGTTCTTAACTTTCCCAATCTCCCCAAGCAACTGCTGTAATTAGTATTATTTTTGTCCTCTAATATTAAATTTTAAGAGGTCAAAAAGTGCTAAAAATTGTTTTCAGAGATGAACAATATTCATGCATAAGATCTCTATTATTCAAATTTGCAAAATGGAGCACATCTTCCCTGAAAGCTGCATATCATCATTCTGTTTGAGCAAATTGTGCAACTAACCTTGTGAACCATTATTTGACTATCCTTCACAATTTTTATCTGGCCTTTTTCTTTTTCCTTATTATTATTAGTTTTGTTATTTCAGCAAATTTTTTTAATACAAATTTGAACATTGAAATTTGCTTGGGATATCACATTTCCTTCTGCTGTTTTTAAATAGTTCTAAATTTGAGCGATAGTATGAGATGGCAACCCAAAGTGTAATCTCATAACTCATGGAAATTTTACCATAGTGCGGAAAATGCTATGCTACACCGTAGCATTTATCTCTTTTTCCTTTAAACTAATCTTCTTCCTGGAGCTTGCATGTACTTGTGTCCTCTCTTAATGATATCTCTAAGCTTAAGTGTGCATTGTTAGGGTATTCTTCCAAGTCATTATTTATGGAAAGATTAGGTCTGAGCTAGATTCATTCAACATTTGGATGAACAATGTGTTGGATTTGCTCTCAACTTCACTAAACTTTTTAGTGCTTATGCAATTATGAGGACATTTTGACATTAAATTTTGGGATAAGAGTATATGATACTAGTAAAATTGCTGCTATATTTTTTTTTGGCTTTTCTGTCCCAAGGATTATTGGTAAAATCTGACCTCTGCATCATGTTTAACAGAATTAAATATGACTTATCATTGCCCAGATTTAAGATGTGTTCTCAAAAAAATGGCTATTTGCTCCACTTTTTGTGCTTCGAAAGTAAAAGTGAATGATGCAGAAGGGCCTGTGGCTAAATAGACATGAGCTCAGTGTCATTAATGCAAGGAACCATATTTGATGTATGGGTGTGAATTCCTAGATATTGTCCAGTAAAATACTTGGTGATGATCTTCTTATTTCTGGAAGTTTAAACCAACCCATTTTCCTTCTCATTTTAGTCTTAGTCTGAATAATAATTTCTTGGTCACTGTCCTTGCTGCTTCATAATTCAAGTACTGCTCTCATTTTTCCCATACAGTGCTGTTAAAAGGTAATTTCTATCTGAGTTAAATGACTGAAATTATTTTTATAATACTATCTATCAGCTTAAATACAATTATTGGGGTTTTGTCTATTGACTTAAGATGTAAAGTCAAGAGAAACTTATGCTTTACTGAACTATATAATTAACAAAAACTTATATTTCTATTTGCATAAAGTATTGTATGACATCACAAAATGACACTGGTGTCCATGTTAATAATAATTTAATGCAAATTTTGTTGGGTTTCATAATATCCCTGTTATATTAACACTTTGCATCACCTCCCTGCATTCCAAAATTGTTGGAAATTCACCAAGAATTTCAGACAGACATGGTTTTGTTTATTAAAATATGATCAGTTTTGTAGGAAACCACATCATTTTGTCAATAGAATGAGAAATGCTTATAGAATTTGGAAAAGGCAAGTTCAGTAGTTTGATATTTTGAACATGGGAACTAACAATTTCTTCATATGTTTAGGCTAATGTGCTCCAAGCTAAAACTCATTGTATGGATACTTTTTCTTAGGAAAGATTGGGGATGTTTTCTTGATATAATAGTGATACTTATTTCAGTTGTTACTGTAAATTCATATTGCAATCAAATTTGTCAAATCTTACAGTGGTTTCTATTGTTAGGTGTATATACTTTGAAAATGATGAAAAGAGAAAGTAAATTAAAATTCATAAACTGTTTGATAATATCTACAACGCAGATCTCTACACACCGTTATCTCCAAAAGTATCATGGTATATCCAAGGCAATGGGGAGCTCTGGAAACAGAAGGATGAAGATGGGTCAGCGCCTAATTTCATTACATTTCTCCTGCCAGACTATTTCAAGTAAATTAAGTGTGTTTGGGGCATTGAATTTTTGAGTTTTTCATGCGCCCACCCTACTAAGTGCTTGATTTGCTTGTGCAGGCGAAAAATTATAGTAAATTGTTTTGTCCTTTTCCCTGGGTCTCTGTGTTGGATCAAAATCAAATTTATTACACAACCATTTGGTGCAAAGTATTTTATACCATTAGTGAGCGGGTGATAATTTGATCTTAATTTTGCATGCATGCATATATATATCTATATATTTTACTTTCCCTTTTGATTAAATAGCCTACGGCTGTCTTCTCATCTTGTAGCTACAATATTTATTTGTACAAACAAGTGGCAGGCTTGAAAGCAAGCAAACTAATGTGTTTAGTAGTTCAGCTACTTTTTCATTCTTATCTTCTGTACAAATGACTTGCAACTTTTTGACAAAAAATGGCCCATTTTTACTCCTCACTCTTGTTTATAGCCCCAGACTGAAAAGTTTTTATATGGACAAAAATACTCGTGATGCTTGGCCTTGTATTTGGCACGTAGAAGAAGGATGTAAGTTATAACAAAGAAATTACATTTGTTAATAATATGTTTCTTATTTCAAAGCGAAATAAATAAACTTTTTAGTGCATTTTGTTTGTTTATATTTAGCTTTTATGTAAATAGGAAGTTAAGAAATGTGTTTAGATTAGTACGTAAGTTTACATTTTGTGTTTGGATCAATTTTGTTGTATGATGTGGTGATTTTGCAAAAAATTTGATTGAAGAGAAAAAGTGTAACAAATTGTCGACGAGGGAGTACTTATATTTTTCTCAATAAAAATTGTCATGGGGATACACAAATCTTTTGATGATTTTTATTGAGGAATGTAATTTTTTCAACTATGTTTTTCAATGACAATTGTTGAGATACCTTAATAATTTTCATTTTCATGGAGGTCATCGAGGGAGATGATGAATTTTTTAACTATCTCCCTTGATAATAATCGTTTAAGGGACCTTGATTATTTTTATCGAGGTAGATAAATTTTTCAACTACTTCTTTCCATAAAAATTGTAAGGGAAATATGCAGATTTCTTTAACAAATTTCATTAAAGTAGGTAGTTGAAAAATTCATCTCCCACGATAAAAACCATGGAGAAAGAAATAAAAATTATATATATATATATATATATAAACACATTTATTTTTACTAATTATTGTAATCTTTTTTGTTACTTGTTATTAGTATTATGTATCCAATTAGGCAACTATCTTTATTAGTATAAAAGCAAATATTAATAGTAAAACTATTAATGTTGTTAGATGCAAGTACAAATGTTAACATTATTAATAATACTGCTAATAATATTAAGTAGTGATTCTATCGTTAAATAACACATAATTTTATAGTTTTTACAATTGAAAAAAATGAGTATTTTTATTTCATAATCAAATTGATTTTATTCTTATAGTTTTGTTGAAAATTTATGAAACATATTACTCTTGTACATACCAATTATTATATATCTTTTTAAAATTGATTTCTAAACAAGTGAATTTTGATTAAATCGTTTGTAAATGTCAATGATAATAAAATCAAATAAAAGGTAATATATTTTAATGCTTTTAACCACTCCATTTGTTAGCGCTCATTGTTCCCCTCATTTTCAAGAAGACAGTTTGATTCCTTTCTACCATGGGAGAAAGGTTATCCTTAGTAGAATCAAAAAAGAAATAGAAATAATTTGTAATGGATGTGCAACTCTGGAATCAAGTGGTAGTCTAATGGCCATTCTCAGTAAACTCCTGACTTAAATATTTACCCACTTAAATTAAATACAAATACTTTAAATATCATTCGTAATTGTTGAATGCTCACGAGTAGCATGTGTGTGCGCGTCCGCGCGTGTATGTATTCTCAAATATTATTATTATTATTATTTTTATGCATTGTAAGGTTATAACTTCTCACATATTCTGTGTATCTTTTCTTCAGGAAGAAAGCATAAGATAAGATCTTTAATCAATCCTATGATTTGAAGAGTAAGGTGGGAAAATGGTCTTATCTTGCTCTGGACAACTGTACAGCTTCTTGGTCAATGCTTGATTCTTCGGGCCAAGGGAATTGTAGAGATACCAGTGAAAATTCCTGTCGCCTAACATATTCAAGCTCCTCCCACTCGGCCCATCTTTCAGCTAAACCAATTCCTTGCAGCATTTTAACCACTTGTGCCATCGTTGGACGGTCTTCAGGCGCGCTTTGGGTGCATAGCAACGCTACCTGGACTATTATCTCAACTTCTTTCAAATCATAACTCTTCAAGTTTCTATCTACAATGTCATTCACCCTGTTCTCCCTCAGTAACTTCTTTATCTGTCAACAAATTTCATATATATCAGTCAGATAAATCCCGTAAAGCAGCAGCAATCAGTAGCACTATTCCTGTTTGCATCCAACATATGAACAAAGTTTGAAAGCCAATCTGTAGTATGATAGTTAATGAAAGTTTTGATCCAGAAAATGACCACACAATCAGTAAATAATGAATGCACATTGGACAGTGAAGGATTTCGGGAACATCAGAAAACTCATGCTTTTGCAGTTGTAACACTAGTTGAGATATGTGCACAAACACAGAGGCAGGGAGGCAGGACTTCAACCTCCAGTTTGACTTTCAGCAACAATTCTGAATTGCCGAGCCAACAGAAACAGCAAACAAATAGATTTCAAGGTTGCATTGCACGACTCCTTGCTGACCAGTGTGTGTGATTCCTATTGTAGTGAAATCAAGTTTATTTTGATTTGACAGTCCAATGAAATATTTAAAGAATTGTATAAGAAAAAAAAGAAAAAGGAAATAAGAATACAAATTTATCAAAAGGAAAAGACTAAAATAAAACAATGAGTTCTGCAGTCAGAAATTAAGAAGCATATACCTTCAGTTAAAACCATGTCAAATATGGGTCTAATGAAACATTGTTTAGCAGTGGGCAAAGTAGGTCGATAAGCTTACATGATCAAGCAGAAGAACATCCTCTTCCTCTTCAAGGCGGGCAAAATCTATAGCACGTTGGCCAGTTACAAGCTCTAGAAGCGTTATACCATATCCAAACACATCTGTCTTCTCTGAAGACTTCCCAGTTGACAAATATTCTGGAGCGATGTGGCCCATGGTGCCACGTACTTGAGTGGTAACGTGAGTCAATTTTGTATCAACATGTTTTGCTAACCCGAAATCGCAAAGAACAGCTTCAAAGTTGTCATCTAAAAGGATATTTGCAGCCTTTAAATCACGGTGTATAATCTTTGGATTACAGTGCTCATGTAGATACTCCAAACCATGGGCTGCACCAAATGCTACACGTTTCCTTGCTGGCCAGTCTAACCGTTTCTCTCCTGGTTTCAAATCTATAACATATTCCAAATGAAAAAAATAGAATTTGAGTACCAATGGACAATTAGGCTGAAGGGCTACATATAAATACAGTTCACTAGAATAGTGTGTTCAGAATTCACCACACGGAAAGCAATAAAAGATAACTAAACAAAATAGTTCAAAATCCTCAAAATAAATGCTTGGGTAGCATATACGGACAAATCCAGAACAATCAAAAGGCTTTCACAATTTTTATGACAACACATATATTGAAACTATTCAATCCAAAACTTCAACTGTATATGGTGCAAGTGAACCCATAAATCACATGTTAACAGAGTCTATTACAGCAAATATTTAGATGATTCAAACAAAGCTTATTATAGTTGGACAATCTTTCATGTTCCATTAACAATTTTTATGTATCTACAATCTTTCAAGTAGTAGAATCTTATTTATTTCATTTTTTACTTTCTTTGAAGTATATTTATGATCCAGAGGAACTAAAACACTGCCTTATACCATTACATTTAAAAATTGCATATTGGAAGCAACATGCAAACTTTAGCTCAGTTGATATGCTTGAAATTCCATGCTGTAGATATTAAGCTATACATCATTAGCATGATTCAGTTTAATCTTCCCAAAAGAAAATGGCCACATTTTTGCTAGAATATATAATTATTTTTTTTTCCTACCCTTTTCACCTCAGCTGAATGAACTGAAGTTGCAACATAAAATGCTTGATGTAACAGAATAATGAAACCAAAGCATGAGTGTCACATAAAGGAAATACCTCTCAGCTGATATGCGACACTAAGATTTTGCATGAAAGGATAAACAAGGATTCTCTCAGACGAAGTTGTACAAAACCCAATTAATTGTAGAAGATTCCTATGAACAGCAACACTTATAAGTTGAACTTCTCTCAGGAATGCAGCCTCTCCACCAGGACTATTGTAATCTGCAAGGCGTTTCACAGCAACCCTTGTGTTATCTGAAAGGACACCTTTGTATACTTTTCCGAAACCCCCCTGTCCAATTATGTTGCTTTCACTGAAATTGTCAGTTGCAAGTTGGAGTTCACGCAAAGAAAATCTTCTAAGCTGCCCATAAGAAACTTTGCGTTCATCTTCACCTGAAATGAAAGAAATACCAGATAATTCAGAGAACCATTTGGGTTATGCTACCAAAAACTCAGCGCACCTGCTCAAAATCCACCAAATTAGAAACAAATAACTAAGCAATCATATAGGCTTCAGTAATCAAAGCATTCATGTAAAATGGCAAGAAAGATAAAGAGAAATTATGACTTCAAAGTGGATGGCTATTCAACATCGCATTGCAATACAAAGCAAGCCAGGGTATCAACATGATACTGCTTAGTTATTTTTTTGCTACAGCTTTCTGTCGACATGGTATTAGAGCAAGCCAAAGATTCAAGCATGCTGCTTCTCTAAAAGAACAAAAAATAGACAAAAACAAAACAACAGTCTATGTGATGCATACTATTCAACTCTTTAATTCTTAATTATGTTTGGCTACTATTTTGACAACAAGTGTGACAATTGATGCTAATATATAGGAGATACATTAACTGGATGAAAAAGCCATAGGGAAAATGAAGTTACCTGCAACATCAACGAAAATGTCATGTTTGAGTTTCTGCAATCGATAATATCGGTATGCAAAGAGAGCAGCAAATGATAGAAGTACAAAAGCACCACAACTTGCCGATGTTATAACAACTCTGCGTTTTGATTTTCTGGTTGAACCTGCCAAAAGCATCAAAGTTTAGTCTGCATCAAGATTTTAGACACAATTGGAATAGAACTATCATTAAGCCAAAAGGTCAAGTGTATAGGAATTCGCCTTAATATGGTAATCAAGTTCTAATAAACAACTCCTATGCCAAGGTTGGAAGTAACTACTCGGCTTGTCAAGTAAATCCAAGCATAGGTCATTTTGCTTTGTGTTGTAATTTGACTAGCAGATTAATATTTTGAGATATAAAATAGCACTTTAATTTGCCCAAATAGAACTTGATACCATGTTCAAATTCCACTGTCATCAACTCAAGATTTTAAGCCTATACAAAATAAACCAAGAATAGAATTTAATTTCTAATAAGCAAATTTCACAAAGCAATGCAATGATTCATAAAATGAACCTCGAAGAGCAGGATTTGACACACAATCCTGCTCCAATCTAGAGCCGCAACTGAGATGTGTTCCAGTAAAGCTGAGAATAAAACAAAGTCAATGACAAGCTCTTGGGGCAAATAACAAAGATATGTGACAGCAGAAAGTTATCTAAGCATAATACTCAAGAAAATAAAATCAGTAGCAAAAGATAAGAGTAAAAATAATAGTCAATTTGTATTTCATCAAATGAACCAGACATACAGGACTTCATTAACTGTTTTGATACATTTAAAATGTGAAATTTAGTTGGACCACATAATCACATGACCAAAAGTTTTAGTTAAATGGTTAAATAGCTTTAGCTTACTAGTTATGAATGAAGTAGATTCTTTTACTCCACTGCAACATCATTTTGCAGCAATGTATTCAGTGATCTGAAAGTTCCTCCATATTTAGATTTCATATTGGAGATGCATTTCATTTGTGAACTGAAAATATTGCATTTTGGCGGAAGGAAAGCCTGAAGACTAGTTTGATAGATTTTATTTTCAAAATTATTTATCATGCCAGATCATCTGAGATGTCTAGCACTCATGTTTGTAGGCTAGCTGATTGAATAATACCACACCTATCATGGTGAACATATGCATCTAGTAGGGGAAAAGAATTCTTAAGTATTTGGCACTAAAAGTAAAGCAGCTGATCCGTCATGGCACTGAAGTTTATGTGCTTACTAGAAACGTAAAAAGAAGCAAAAACGACATCTTATATAACACTCTGAACAATTAGTTTCTATAGAAGTTTACTTGAATGTCGCAACTGAAAAGAGTTGCACTGGAATTCTTCCAGCTAAATCATTGGATGAAAGATCCCTGTCAAATATATAATTAGATTTTATTAGCGTACAAGTTCATAGATTCTTAGGAGTTCAGCTGGAATTCTTCCTGCTAAATCATTGGATGAAAGATCCCTGTCAAATATACAATTAGATTTTATTAGCGCACAAGTTCATAGATTCTTAGGAGTTCAGCTTAGATATCCTCAAGCAAAATCATGATTCTTGATACAGATTAGATGAACAATAAAAACTGAATGTTGAAGAGTTCGATCATCCTTACAAATGCTTTAAATTGGATAGCTGACCCCAGCTAACAGGAATAGAGCCACTGAAATTATTATTCGCAAGATTCAGAATTTGGAGAAGAACCATGCTGCCAAGAAAGTCTGGTAACACGCCTGATAAATCATTGTTCTGTAATTCCCTGCAACGAGAACAGTATTTCATATTTCAAACAGCACAACCACAATTCATCTCTAAGCAAAAAGTGAACCATTCACTGAAGAAATAAAAAATTATCACGAAATTTAGGCATCGAAGTTCTTGATCCATCAAGAGATCTAGCAAAGCATAGGTAGGAGAGTTGGTGAAGATTTGAGAAGGCTAGTCAGCTTGGCTGTGGAAGAACAAAACCAGTTCCGTTTCCGGTTTCAGTTTCACTCAGAGCCAAAGCATAGGTACTTAGTTTTTTAGTTTCATTGGATTGCCATTTGGTTCCATTCAATTTTGGAAAAAGAAGGGTGTGGAATGGGGGATTGTTCTGCCCTTTGATTCTGGATCAAGGAGCTGTAATAATAATAAAACTTTTGTATGTTTGGTTGGAGCACAATGGTTGGGACTTTTATAGTTAGGAAGCAAAGTTGCTGTCGCACTGAAGATTAGATGCCAAAGACAGTTCAAACTCGCTTGCCTTGTTTCTCTTACTCTCTTTTGTTTTTGTAGTTTATTAATGTTCATAGATGATAAGTCATGCTCTCAATTTAAAAGGTGGACGGCGATGAAACTTTGCCATATTGTGCAAAACAAACGACTTCAAGCACCAGACAGGAAAACTTACAAGCTAACCAAAGACTTCAATTTGGTGATTGCTGATGAAAGTTTTCCAGAAAATCCATTTGAACCCAGGGTCCTGCAAATTAACACAACACCAACTGAGCACAATATTAAGACATATTTGGGTTAAGATCATTAATCTCCCTATTCTGTTGGGTTAAGTAAGGCATACACAAGAAACCTTCTATAAAATTTATAAAGAAATCTCCCATGTTGGAGGATTTTAGGTTTATAATGAATTATTGAATCACCGGAATCAAGTTGTATCTAAGATAGTATTCAATGGAGATCAGTGATATTAAATCCAAATATTTATGTAAAATAAACATAAAATCTAGTTGTAAAAATTTTAACTGTTAAATGATTTGACTTACAGAGATACAACATTTCCATTTCTGCAAGTGACATGAGACCAACTAAAGCAAGGGCTTATGAAATGATCATTCCAATCTGTTATTTGACCTCTGGTGTCATTGAGAGCTGTCAAAATCTCAATCAAAGCTTCACCTGATCATTGTCGAAAGTATAAAACCCAGTCGTTAATAATACAAAGCAACCTTTAAGATGGCTAGTAGTCACAGGTAGCAATAAACAATAATCAATAAAGTTCTATACCCTCCTTTCAAATTTCTAATGGATAGTCTTCTATTGTCTCTTGAATAGGGAATAAATTTCTCACAAAAACATGGCAGATATCATCAGTTTAGATACAGAGTCTATACTTGAAAGAGAAGGTACAGAAAACAAAATCTAGAAGATTTTAGAAATAGGATCAAAGAAGTGCAAGACTCTTTAAAATTTGTAAATTTTCTTGTTTCTCAAAATGTTTCAGAAGCTTCAATTTTCTTATTGCTCATTGCATCATCTGTAATATGGTATACTGATTCAGGCTTGCTTCATTAGCGATAGATTCATTGTAATGTAAAAAGCTTTAATTTGAAATAACTTTCAAAAGGAAAAGAAACAAAGTAGAAAAAGCATGAAGCATCAATGGAAACTTCAAATGCAATGCATTTGAACGCATGCATACAAAATTCAAATTAATTACTCGGAAGACCTTGTTTCTACTAAGATTAGAACATAATTTTTCATTTGCTCTTACCTTCAACATCAGGGTCCCGGGATGAATGGCTGAAATTTAAAAGCACAAGGAGTATCAGCCATTTTATCACAAGCCTTGGGGGACAACAATTGAGAAAAACTCCAAATATGTGGCCGCCTTCAGTTTCACACGCCAACCTCTTGCCACCTTAAGAATTCAAAGCAGAAAAAGAAATTATGAACACGTTAAAGAAGAAATTACAAATTGTGTTTCAGCTACAAGTAAGCAAGAAATAACTGTAAAAGAAAATGAAAAATAATATAACATTTTTACAATGAAAGAGAGCTCATACAAGCATTGTTAAAAACCAGTGATTTCTTTTCTATGAATTTCCAGTCAAGATTTAAACATGTTGCCTAATCCTACCATTTTATTAATACAAACAACTATCTATATATGACTCAAAATCCTACGGATTTATCTGCAACCAAACAAAGAAAAGTATTGAAGCATTTTAAGTTAAAACAGCCCCTGTTGGCAATTGTAACTTTCCAATCTTGAATGTGTAGCAGCACCAAATTATAGAGACATGAAAATCAAACTATATTTATGTATTTATATGAGCTAAATCAAACAGTAAGAAAGTACTTATGTGTAATGTAATTAATGAGACAAGCTTCCAAATTGAAAGCAGAGAAGGAACACCATGAAATAAAACAAAACAAACAACTGCCAGTAACCCAAAAGAGGCACTAAAACAAGAGTACAGAAGTTTACCTGATATAGCCATGACTGCTGCTGCAAGAACAAACGCAGCATGAAAAAAGAAAGAAGAAAAGGATGCCTGGCAGTGGCACCAACAGGTTTTTTCAGTCGAAGAAAGCAAATAGATAATTTTTTATTCAATGTGTCAATTGAGTAATGGGACCCGCCAAGCATTTGAGAAAAACAAATCAAAATAAGAAAGGCCAAGCCAGGTCCGGCCAATGGCAGCATGGAATATCAGCAACTGCTTGTGTTTGTGAATGTGATTTGTGACTCTTGAGTTGGATTAGAACAAGAATCAGAATGAGAATGAGAATCCCACCAAGTAATGTGGGTATCCTCGCTTTATAAACATCATGCATTAAAGTCATAATTGTAATCACTTTATCTCTTTATCTTTTTTTTTCTAAGTCTGCAAGTGCTTAGAAAGAAAGAGGCTTATCAGTTTCATGCATTTCCCACCGAATGATGATAAATGATAATCTCCTTTTTCTTTTATTCATTTATTTATTTACGTCTTCAATAGGAAATTCCATTAACCATAACTGCTTCTTTGGACAAGTTCGGATTTCTTTCATGTTAGCTACCTAGAATCCTCTTACATCTATGGTACACCAAGAATATTAAGATGAATTTGCTGCAACAACAGTAATACTATGCTTATAAAATTAGTATTCCAACTCATATCAGCAATATAAAAATTAGCATATTAGTTTGCATCCCAAATTCCCGTCGAGACAACAAGGGTTTACAGTTATTTCAAAATTTATCGAAACAACTGCAATTTTGATAATTTTCAATATGTTAATTTTTGTAATTTTTCAATTAATTATTTTTTTTCAAACACTGTTGGAGTATCTGTTAAATACAATAAATTGCTAAGCTGTCATGTATTTTCTCTGAATTCCAAGGACATCTGTTATTATCTCACAATCCTTTTAAGAGGCTACTTTTATACTATGTGATAGGATTATAAATAATTTTTTTTGAAATAACTTTATTTTTAAGATCATTTACGTAAATAATTAATTTTTTTTTACCAATTTAGTTAATTCAAAGAAATTTGAAATTAATTTTATTTTATTATAAATTAATTTTTCTTAAAATTTTTGTTAATCATACTTATGCGCAGATTAAATAAATTTTGTAAATTTAATTTCATCATTAATACAATCTTACATGCATTTTGTTACCCTTTGACTAGTATAGCCGAAGGATTTTTGACGATAATTATTGAATATGAAAGATTATGGCGAACATTTTTTAATGATATTGAGGAATATATTGGCAGAGATATACACCTTTTAATTATACCAAAAAATATTAACAATCACCAACTATTACAACTAATATAAGAGTGTTTTGATATAGTTTTGGCACAATTCAATATTGGTATCAAAATAAGCTTGAAACATGCCCTTACAACGTGACATGCATTATGTATGTGTATATAAAAGATGATGCTAACTTAATAGCTTTCATGAACAACATGATGTTGCACAAGTTAAGATTTTTAGTACATTGTATAGTATTATGAAGTGCATAATTGTTGCAGATTATAGAGTTTCTTGTACTCTTTCTTTATAGTCTGATGATATAAAAGTCCATGTACAACCATTTCTAAAGGAGCAACCATTTTAATCATGCTCAACATTATTCTCCTACTGAGCTTGTCGGTTCACATTTGCACTTAAGACGTCTTATAGAGCATGTCACTTTACATCCAGTAAGTCATGGAGGATACTCTATATATTGATATATAATGTAGACCTCACATGAGATTATTTTGATAGTCAATCATGCATGTAAGGCACTAACATACCTAACATTTAATCATGCATACAAGGCATAACATACCTAACATTCTTGATGACAATACCAATTCAATGTTTATTGTGGCTACGAGACCATGCCAAAGAAGCAACTTTATGAGAAGCCAAGATAACATAATAAGGCTATCTTGTAATCTTTAGTTTTATCGCTAATGCTACCAATATTTCTACAAGTCGTAGGATAAATTCATTAATTCTAAATCCAATGACATATGTGTTACTAAGACTTTTAGTTCCAAAAATATTTATGAGATGAACAAGACTTATTAGCACAGAAGAAGTATTTTTGGTTCAAGGTTGTAATTGCTAGGTTTATGATAGGAATTGACCTCCTAAAATGGAGATGGGGTTGTGGATGGCAATCCTTGTCTGTACTTGGCCTGTTGCATCCCTATTTGAGGTTATGTCTTGTTATATTAATGATAACACAACCACTATAAGATTCTCAAAGAAAATGAGCTATCTTGGTACGATACACCACATGCCATCATTAGTGACTAGGGTACTCATTTCTACAACTATTCCTTTGAGGCTTTGATGCGTAGGTATAGTAATTTGAATAAGGTTTTCACCGTATACCATCTGTACATCAATGGACAAGTTAAACGAGCTAACAAAGAGATTAAACAAATTTTAGAGAAACAGTCAATCCAAACCATAAAGATTAGTCCTTATGACTTTTTGACGTATTTTGAGCATATCAGACTATTTTCAAAACTATTAATATGATGTTTCCATGCCAACTTTCAATGAAAAAGCATATCATCTATCGTTTGAACTGGAGCAAAAAAAATCCTAAGAAAAACTTTAAGCCAAACGAAAGAATGTATTTTTACGACACTCGTTTGCATCCCACCCTGACAAACCATTCATATTTAATATTTAGAGATTCTACTACCCATGTGTTTTCTATCCTTTGCTTTTTCATTCATATTTTCTTTTGAAATAGTAAGGCCATTATCAGATTTAAGCTGGTGGTGTGGGCATGCGCATGCACACATATCTTTCAATTTATATATGCATATTCTTGTACATATTTTTCATCCTATATCTTCTTGTGCGTGAGCATGTTCATGATATTTTGACCAAGATTTTGTGACTGTTGATGCATGATTGCAACTTTATTTCTCTCCAAGTTAAAGGATTCTATCGTGATTAATAATGATTAACTTCTGAAAAATCATTGTTGTGTTTAGCCTTAGCTTTGTGGATGTACTGTTTATATTCAAATTGTTGAAAATTTTGACAACGTTAAAGTACATTCTTTTAAAAATTCACACATTTGCGTGGAGAGTATAAGAAAACAAGCATTTCTAACTTTAGTTGATCACTTCAATTAGTTTAGGACACTTGATTTTATATGCTTTGCATGTGAAGAAATAATTTGGGTAATCTTGCAAAGCTATATGGGCGATTATTAGTACATCTTTTTGAATGTTATACAAGTTCACTTTTTATAGCATTTCTCTTTCTATCCTTTTATTACAAACTATTGTTTTTAAGTTATTACAAGGAATGCTCATGACATAAAAAATTATAAAAAAAAAGAAAAGAAAAGCTTGCTTTAAACTCTTGTTTGCTTTAGTAGTTTGTTTTTCATTGTAATAAAGATGATTAAACTAAAATAAAAAGTTGTTTCTTCATTGTTTAAAAGTAGAAGCTTAACCATTACATTTTCATGCAAACTAATGAAAATTTGAGACATAATCTTGGTAAGAAAAATTCAGTGTTTTGAATTTGCATTTATGCTTAATTTTGTTTTGTGTGCTTATCCTAAATCATTTAAGCCTTTTTCACTGAGTGCTTTGATTGTTTCCCAACAATACATGAGAAAATCTTATCATCCAATTAAACAGTAAACACTTATTAGTAAAGAAATGTAGTTGAGGCTTTTTTTGTGGTAAATTTTTAAGTTATATATGTTTTGATCCATGGAGGGTTTGCCTAGTGCACACATATATGAGGCTTTAGAAGTTATTAGTAAAGAAATGTAGTGGAGGCTCTTTAGGTTTTAACATTGTCGAGTACAATGGCAGCTTACCCACTATGAAGTTTCATCCTTATTCATGGACAAAGGTGTAATAAATTTATTGATTGAGGTGTGCAAGCTTATTATCATCATTCTTGATTACTCTTAATTTACACATCATGGTTTGTGGATTATCTTGATGCTTTTTCGGGTCTCTAGTATAGTCTTTTTAGATGCTCCTAGGGTTGGCCGCCCTGGTGCGGCTTCTAAATAATCATCAGATCGACATTTAAAGGTCCATCACGGGTTTGATATGGCCTGAGCTCATTAGGCTTAGGCTCGAGCCTGTGGAAAAATAAAAAAATATATTCTTATATATAAATAGTAAAGACCCACAAGTTAATTTGACACGATGTGTTAAAACCTAAACTTATGGGCCATGTCAGACTTATCTATTTTTAGAAGGACTGGTTCAACCTAATCTGTTTGACACATTTAGATGCACCAATTGACATTAGGTTTTCATATTCAAGAACCTCACAACGTTTTGAATATGGAAATACAAGATATGTTAATCAAAATTGCATTACTTTGAGATATGTTCTGAATATGGAAATACATGATGAGTGCTTGCTTTTGCCACACGATTTTCTACATTTTGGGTGCAGGGTAAACCTTTCACCTCAGGTTTCACTACATGAATTTGATTGAAAAATGACAAAGATATTGAGCTTATTGATTTATACATATTGCAGAATTGCAATGGCATTTTATGAACACATTTGGGCAGATGATTCGACCTAAATTTATAGGCTTATTTATTTATTTTTTATAAGTATGATACTAAATGATGTATGTAAAAAAAAATTTCATTGAAATCATTTATATATCAAATAATTTAATTCTTTAATTTGAATTTATAATATTAATTAAATTATTTTATTTTTTTAAAGAAAATTTAGAGAAGTCTATATAAGTTTGTGTGCAACTCATATATTCTTTTCCATGGTGATAATGACATGGTTATTCTCCACCGAAGGATTTAGATTTTGAATTTTACTATTGTTAATGACATGCCACCATTAAAAGTGACAAATAAAATCTATCATGTTTAACTTATGAAAATTAGTTTTATGTGAACTTACGAGCCAAGTTAAATCAAAGTAACACAAAAAAAATAATAAGAAACTTCATCTAGTCCATTAAGATTGGATTACGTAAGTTTTGATTTCAATAAATTTTTTTAAAAAATTTTAAAAAATAATTTAAATAATAAATAGTTGAGTCTAGTTCATATGAATCTTTACTCTTCTAACTCGATTCAAGTCTATTACATGTCTAAACTAGACTAAGTTTCACTGTTTGAGGCCTAACCCTACCCTTTTGTCATCTCTAGCAATCATGTGTCATGGGATGCTAGTTTTGGTAAACCCATGCCACACCTGACTAGCTTTAATATCATGATTTCACTTAAGTTTTATTTGTTGCATGATGCTTACTAAGAAGCATTAGAAATGTGCAAAAGCTAAGTGCAATGACAAGAATGATAGAAACACACACACAAGAGAGTTTTGTGAAAAGAAAAAGTTCATGACTATAGAAAATAACTTTACAACACTAAAGCCTTGGTTTTGGGTGGATGAACTGAATGCTTATGATACAAATGAAGACCCCTAGTTATAAGTAAAATTTAGGACTTATGACAACTTATCTTTAAGTGGCATATAAATGGGTAAGTTGTACGCAAGTAGGCTGCACAATACCCGTACAATTTGGTAGCATTGTCCATGCAACAAGGCTAGGCTGATTCCAGGCTAGGCCAGCATAATTCCAGCCCTTTGCTCCTTGATTTGGGCCTTGAATTCGACGGACCGCGACACGTGACTGCTAGATGGTCAAGTTGCTGGGTATACAATCAATCCTCCCACTCCATAGAGAGCACTTAAAAAGTATTTTACATCTGTCTGTAGATATTTAAAGGAATACTCCAACAACTTCCCCATTTGCATCGGTAAAGGCAAGAATTATATCCTCTAATATTCAAGTGACAGTTACAGTTTTCTGATGAGACGGAATTACTTTGAAATCATCGGTATTGTACAGGGTTGAGTTATACGGCCCTAGAGCCTCAACCTAAGGAATGCTTTGCTATGTGCCAAAGATGGACTGCTTAAGAACCTCTACGATCATTTCCCGGTGCAAGCTCAAGTCTCCATATCTGCAAAATTGCAAGAATTTGTGCATACACAGCGTTTTAGTTGCTCATGAAAATATCTTGGTGCAATTAGTATCAACTGGTATTACGTAAATCGGCGTGGAAAAGTATTGAACTTGATCGAGGAGTTTTGGAAGAACAAACAAACATTACAATAAAGAGGTAATGAACGAATCTTAATGTGGCTTAGCAGAGGAGTGTTCTTTCACTGGCATATCGTCCGAATGAATCCATATTCTAACTTTGAAGGTAGATGCGGTCGTTTATATTTTCACGTTAACCCAATAGTAAAACAAAAATTATGAACCCAAAAATCCTTGGGAGCAACGCAAGCTTCGTTACGTAGGAAGAGGAATTTTCACAAACACTTTGGGTTTCGGTTATTGCGCATTATCGTCAATGCACCGTGAAGAAAAACGACGGAAGCTCCATGAAGCCGTTCTTAATACTCTTTATCCTCCACCACCATCGCCACCGCCCCATGTACTCTTTATGTTACTCTCAATCTGATTACTTTGCCACCCTTCAATAGAATACTGATGAATCATGTTGAATAATACAGGAAGCGGATCAAGATAAAAAACCTGTTAACAATTTGGACGATGACTTTGATGTGGGACTTATAAATCCAGGTTTGATTCTTGACCTATTTTATTTTGTTCGAATGTCTGTTTTCTTTCTAGATGGAACATACCGATCTTCGAATTTGAGGCATTGATAAATGCAGATGATTATGTGAGGAGCAGTACATCAAACGATGATGACGATGATGATGATAACGGCGAAGGCAGCGAATGCGGGCCTCAAAAGCTGACAAGGGCTCAGCGTAAGAGGCTTCGTAAGAAGAAACTCAAGCAAGATGCTGCACGCCGTGGAAAACTCATCGGTCCTTTGTTGCCTACCAGAAACGTAGGAGATGATAACGGTCGTGGCGGTGGAGGTGTAGATGACCGTCCAGATGTTCGACAAAATGCCGATAAGGAACGTTCCAATACATGTGACAAGCCCAGTAAGATTCTGGAATTCCCCCGTTCTGCTTAGTGTAACGAAGTTTCAATTCAGCTAATTTTTATGTTTTCAGGAGAGTCACCTGGTTGCAGTAATCGGAACAAGTTAAAACACAGGAGGATGGCAAAGAGCGTGGCCAGGGAACGATTGAAGCTCGCTAGCACGGAGAATAACAGCCAAGATCAAAGCGTGTGAGTCCTATCATCTCATAACAGAGAAGATTTGTGGGCAAATCTAATTATCCCTGCGGTCAAGATTGATTATTGGAAGACGTTTCAATACTGCCATTTCTTGATATTGTAATCTGAAACTACTTGCTTATTTTGAACTAAGATTTCATGATGTTCTTCAAATTAGTAGTAATTACATGAAAATGGAAAATTTTATAATCCTGATTCAAATAATAACACTGTTTGAATCCATCTACTTAATTTTAATTAATATTTTCCTCATCGAGGGAACGTATGTATGGCCAAAAGTGGACTTTTTAACCGACAATCGGGTCAAGTTCATATGGCTGCAGCAATTGTTGAAGGGCATTATGGAGAAATAATTAGATTTTAATATCTAATTTAATTTATTTAATTTTGATATTAAATTTAATTTAATTATATAAAATTATAAATTTATATAATATAAATATGTAAAAATTATTTACTTGTTTTAAATTATTTTAATTGTGAAATATTTTTGTAATTATTAAAATTAATTAAATAAAAAAAAATTCTCATTTTATAAGAATACTGATAAATGCAAAAATGTGTAGCTCTCATCTTTGCTTGTAAACTAAGCACTTAAAAAATTGTTTTGATCAAATTAAATTATCTTATCTAATTAAATTGAATATCAAATTTAAAAAATATTTTTTAAAAGTATTTTATATTATTTTTTAAATATTAGAATAAAACTTGTTTATAAAATTTTACTATAAATTTTTATATAATTATTTTAATTAATTAATAAAAAATTAAAATTTAATAATATATAGAGGTTGAGAGATATTATATATTAATTTTAAAAAAATGTGTGAAAATACTCTTTAAACCTAGTTAAACTAAGAGTTTAGATTTTTGGTCAATTTCTTATTTGTAATTTTATATATATATATATATATATAAAGAGAGAGAAGAAGCAAACTTAGTCATTGAATTTACCTGGTTGCCCCAACCGTTCGCTCAGCTCCTTTTGTCTGCACAAAACTGAAAACCCTAAACCCTAACCAGAAGCGCTCTCTCTCTCTCTCTCTCTCGGTCTCTCGCACACACAATTACCACCACAATGGCAGAGCTCAAGCTTTCCGAAAGCCGAGACCTTACGCGAATTGAGCGTATAGGCGCACACTCCCACATCCGCGGTCTCGGTCTAGATTCCTCGCTAGAACCGCGCGATGTATCCGAAGGCATGGTGGGCCAACTCCCAGCCCGAAAGGCAGCCGGCGTTATACTTCAAATGATTAAAGAAGGAAGGATTGCCGGTCGTGCCATCCTTATCGCTGGCCAGCCCGGTACGGGAAAAACCGCCATTGCAATGGGCGTGGCAAAATCTCTCGGACTTGAAACTCCCTTTGCTATGATCTCCGGCTCCGAGATTTTTTCCCTTGAAATGTCGAAAACAGAAGCACTAATGCAAGCCTTTAGGAAGGCTATTGGTGTGAGAATCAAAGAAGAAGCTGAAGTTATTGAAGGAGAGGTTGTTGAGGTGCAGATTGATCGGCCAGCAACGACGGGGGTAGCCGCAAAGACGGGGAAGCTGACTCTCAAAACGACGGAGATGGAGACTGTTTACGACTTGGGGTCTAAGATGATTGAAGCGTTGGGGAAGGAGAAGGTGCAGAGTGGGGATGTGATAGCGATTGATAAGGTTTCGGGAAAAATTACGAAAGCTTGGGAGGTCGTTCGCGAGGTCTAGAGATTATGACGCCATGGGCCCTCAGACTAAGTTTGTGCAGTGTCCTGATGGGGAGTTGCAGAAACGGAAGGAGGTTCTGCATTGCGTTACACTTCATGAGATTGATGTAATCAACAGCAGGTATCCACGTCTTTGGTTTTTTATTTTACACTTAAATACTAATATTGAATTTGCTGTTTTACTTGCACGATGTATGCTTAAGCTAGAAACAATAACCAGTGGCTTAATTTACTCTGAAAAAAAATACTGAATTGAAATGACTGAGCATCACTAATCTTTTCTTAGCTGTGTGTGCGTTTACCATATTTTGCCAATGATATTCATGACAATATCATTGGCTTTTGAGTTACAAGACTATAATTCCGTTGGTTTTGTTAGAGTAGCCGGAACTCTGTTTAGCATATGCTTCTAGGGCCTTTCCACAAGGACTTGGATGATTGGGTTATAGTTCATTTAGATTTATTTGATTCTTTTGTTTGCCTTTTTACACAGTAATTAGTTGAAGTTGTTATCTTGGGTTCTTTAGTTTTCCATTTTCAAATTTAAGGATAGTTAAGAGTCTTCCTCAACATGAGATCAACAAATGGTAGTTTGTAACTTTGTTCATGGTTTTAGTATTTGTATAACAGGTAAATGAAGACTCTTAAAATTCCCTGAAATATAGTTGGACATAAGGATTATCTGTGGATAGCATGATGTAGGGATTTGGTGGCTGGTAAAGATTTCAAGAGTGGAATGCTATGGAAAGTTGCCAATGAGAAAAATGAGTATGAACCTGCCCTGACTTGTGCTGATTCTATAGAGTGGGCATAGATTTGACAAAGGGGTATATGAAATGGAACCCCACAAATGAGTTGAGTGGTGGTTATTGGTAGGAAGCTGGTGAATCCTTGTAACAGCAGCAAAGTAAAAATTGAGAAATAATTGTTATGTAAGTAGATGGTTTGGTCTTTCATCTTACACGTAATGACAGTTAGAAGACATAGCCTTCCATATAAAAGAATAATAACAAGTAGAAGGCTTCTCTGATCAGATAAATGAATAAAAAGACAATAATAGTAAACACCAAATTTACGTGGTAATACCCTCAATGTGAAGGATACAGTGATGGGTAAATACTAAAAGGAGTTTACTGGACCACAAAAGAATTACAACATTTCTCTAACTTGTATGGAAGTAGTACAATCTTTTCTGTGGAATATGTGAAAGGCTATTTCTCATAATTGTTATTGTATTTAAGATGGAAGGCTTAACTGTCTACTTACATAACAATTATTTTATTAATTCTAAGTTACGTTATAGTTAAAAGGACCCGCCGGCTTCCTAATGGTTATTGGAAGAGAAAGCTGAGAACAAAGTGAGATTTGAGTTGTAATTTTTGAAGTTTACGGTTGTAGGATATTGTCGAAAGAATGTGAAATGTTGATTAACAGGGGACCAAAAACCAAACTAAAACAATACTAGATTCATGCCGTCCATGTTCCTTTCAATCTGCCACAGTTGTATTTTTTGTATTACCAGACAATGAAAGAAAACTGATCTATTAAAAGGGCCATTGAAGGCCATCTATGATCAATTTGTCACATTCTTCAACAGGTGGTTATCATTGGATTTTCATTTTGTCTAAAATTGGAATAATTAAATGCACAAGTTTGAAGTCGAAAGAGATTTCTGGATAATGACCAACTAGATTTGAAGAATAGTGGGTTAAAGTTGGTAGCTGGTAAAATCTTTAAGCATAATAGCATGTTATATAATGATGTGTTCTTTTTTTTTCCCTCCTCTCTTCATTCTCTCTTAAGAATCAGTTTAAGGAAAATTATAATTGCATGGAACTCTGCCAAAGTGATTCAATCAGTAGATTATGTGTACAGCTGCTTTTGCACATAATTGACATTAAATCAAATATACCGTTAACAGTAACTATAATACTTTATATGTATTCTGATAAAGCTTTAAATCTCCTTGTTCCATCAAAATTTCTGGACTGCAAGTTGATGAAAAGACACCGAACTCAGATTAGTGTAAAGATTATTTTTGCCCTTTCGTTTTTGACAACTTTATTATCTCTCAATTTTATCAGAACACAGGGATTTTTGGCTCTCTTCACTGGTGATACAGGAGAGATCCGTGCAGAAACCAGTAAGGGAAACAAATTGGATACAAAAGTGGCGGTAGTGGAGGGAGGAAGGAAAGGCAGAGATTGTACCAGGTGTTCTCTTTATTGATGAGGTGCACATGCTTGACGTAGAGTGCTTTTCTTTCCTGAATCGTGCTCTGGAGAATGAGATGGCTCCAATACTAGTTGTTGCTACCAACAGAGGGATCACTAGAATCAGGGGCACAAACTACAAAGCTGCTCACGGGATTCCAATGGATCTCCTAGAGGATCGCTCTACTCCTGCCGCGCCTACGCTCATCTCCACTAAACCTTGATAGCTAAGAATGAGACTTCGCACAAAATTCTGGACATCACTGGATGCCGAGGAGGAAGATGTGAGGAGAGATGCAACGATTAAGACGACCAGTCCTGGCTGAAGATGCAAAGCAAGGCAAAATTAGGATTTAGAGCCACTGCCATGTGTGGGGAGGCAGAGCAACATCCTTGAGAGACTATGCGTATCCATCTCATACAAGCTGAACTGCTGCGATCTGGCTATATGTCAGAAGAAACGGAATGGTAGAAGGGGAAGGAGGGAAAAAAGAAGGGATTGTGGAGACAGAGATGTTCAGCACATTGATCGGGAATTACCGACTATTTTGGACGTGCAGAGATCAACACAGAATTTGATGGAGACAAATTTAGTACCAAGGGAAGCCAGTACAAAAAAATATAAGAAAAAAGCTCAAGAATCAAACAAGAAAGCAAGCGTTTTTTTGACGGACCCAGTAGTGCACACAGACTTGGAGATTGCATCGCGGGGAATGGTAGAAGATTGAGTTCCAATGCCATCTGGTTCCCTGTGAAAAATAGTTCCGTCGTAGAACAGGCTGGAATGAGCGTTTGAGGGAGAGACAATATTTTATGCGCATCCAGTGTGGGGAACGGATCACTAATCTACCAACTGCCTGGGAATAGCACACATATTTGCGAAAGAGCCCTTGTTGGGTCTTTCCAGCATGTCATAAATGACACTACTTTCGGTTGTTTAGAGACTGTATTAAGAAAGGCGAGGAGTGGACACGCAGCGAATGCAGAATGGTAGCTGGGGGCTAGAGCTTTACGACGTGTACACGGGAGAAAAGGGGGGTAGTATGGCTCGTAATTTTCTGCAAAAAGTATTTACAAGTGACAGGCTTCTGCTAAGGTCGGGTTGGCAAAGAAGAAAGATAGGGGAAAGTTGTGGACAAGGAACGAACAGAGGGTGTTGTCGCATGTACAATCACCCATCTATTCTGGGAAAAGGGTTTACCAACGATGCGTGCATACATTTGCATGAACCCCCCCCCCGAGTCGTTTAGGTTTCGGCACAGCGCTGATTTTGATCCCGAAAGTAAAAACGATAACTCTGGGCGGGGAATATGTGCAGGAAGGATGGCATTTCGTTTTTGGGTTGCTTGTATGTAGAAAAAAAAAAGAAAAAACAAAGTAGTCAGATCATGTTAAAATAGGAACAAATAATTTAATCATATTCTGATTAATAAAAAAAGTAACAGATGACGTGAGGTGTGGCGGGAAAGAGTGACAAGATCGCCCGAGTGGCTACAGGGGAGGTTTTGTTACAAACGAGCAATAAAGGGCGGAAGGTAAAGGGGTGAGTTAACGGCAGAAGAAATAGGTGTTGGGCTGCACGGAGCTATACAAGGTGAAATAGTCGGTGGAAGGGGAGAGGGGAATAAAAGGAAAGGAGAAAGAAAGAGGGATCGATGTTACAGATTGACATGTTGCGAATGAAAATATCGAAATACGATAGGCACAGACAAGGATACCAGGATGAACCTTATTGGATTAGGGGGGCGAAACCAGGTGGCGACAACATACTCGCGACAAAAGACCAGCGTTGGGGCATTAGGACAGTACTGGGGTGATGTTTTGAAGGTGTGAAAGTTGGAAAGAAGCGACGGGAGATTCTTTCTGAAAAAACAGAGAGCCACGCTGAAAAACGGGGACCTTTTTTTTTTTGTTTTTGTTTTTTGAAAGGTGGTGGGAGTAATGTAGGTAAGAGAGGGTGTCGAAAGGGGTGGGCTAAGAGTTGCAGAAGGAGGGGGTGTAAGGCAAAAAAACAGGGGGGCGGGAAGAGATGGATGTTCATTCAGAATAAATGCCAGTGGCTTGTGAGGCGGATTCAGCGTAGCTTAGCAAATCTTAGTTCTACAAATCACCCGTTTTTTGTCGTTTAAGAGTGATATTTGTGAATTTTGTGTGACGGTACCCCTCTTCTGGTTGTGACCCACGTATGCTCTTGCGCGGTTTCGTATGGAGGTTGACTTGGTTGTTTTGTCAACAGGGATGGGCTTATTGCGGTCACTTACGCGTTGTTTCTCATAGTTGTTTTTTGTGTCGTATTGTTTTGATTATTGTATGTTAGTGAAGTTATTTTTTTTTTGTGGGTTTTTGAGAAATGTGTAAATTGACCCTATAATGACGCATGCATTAGAGGCAGGTAGGGGATTCCCATTCCCCTGTCAGTTTTGTCCGAGCTTAACACCCGTAGTGCTCGCGAGAGTATGTTATTTCGTCGAAGGCTAGCTTTGTATACTTCTGAGACTTCCTTAAATCGTTGGCATTGTCCAAGTGAAGGACGCACTATGCCTTCGCGTTAGTATGATGTTGATTGCTATCGTTACGCCCACACATACGCACTTACGTAGTTGCAACGTGATTTGCCTATACGGAGGCGATGCAGTCGCACAGCAATATGTCGAGGTATACGCCCTTCTGATTGCAGCCTCTTCCAGCTCTTTCGCTTTCTCCTTTCTCCCAAGCTCAATAATCCTATGATTCTCTTCTGCTCCGTAATGAGATAACTGGAGAAACTTAAAATTGTTCTAATACGAAAAAAATGCAAATTAACAAAAAAAGCTGCGGTTTTTACGCGTTGGGCCGTGTGTCCCTAGTTCCGGCGCGGACCCCACAGCGGGCAACTTGTGACAAATTGTTTTCCCTGTGGTGCGCTTGCTTTTAGTACTTGCACGGTGTTAGGCTGGGGCTTTATCCTTAGCGCGATCGTATAATTTGATAAAGTGGAGTAAGCGGGTCATGGAATGTATTTAATGATAATGTCTTTTCCGTAATGTTTAAAGCCTCCGTAATTAGGTCAGTGGTATATACCCTGGAAGTGTTAAGGAATTTGGGGTGGGTGAACCAGTTGAAGTTGAGTATATTTATACATAATGTAGTCGAAAAATATTATAATTATATATAAAATGATAACTTAAAATTTCTTTAATTTTTAAATTTTAAAAGTGCTTGGTCTGACAATCACCCACCCCAAAAAACATTACCCCCTGCTTGTGGTTCCTCGGCCCCCTAGTGGGTTTCGTTTCTTCCTCAGTTACAACCACAACACAAAATAGAGAAAGACAGCGAAACAATAGAGGCCATCTAATAGCGGAGGGCAGAACCTAGGTGCTATCGTACTACCGTTGTTTTATTTCTTGGTGTTCGCCCAATGCTTATCCTCGGCTACAATTGACTTTGGGAGATGTTAAGGATGCCGGAAACCGGTAAAAAGCTCGCAAGTAGGAGGAGAGATATGTGACTTTTTCGGTCGCTTAAAAAGTCTACCCCTAAGAGCGATGCAAACTATTAGTGGGCGATTAAAGCTTTGCATTGTGCCTCCTGACTAGAATCTACTAAACCTACTCAACCGGCGGCAAGTGGCGCCGCCGGTAGTAGACGGCTAGTTCCCCAATGACCGAGCTAGTATGGAGAAGTATCTTTAGGATGCCGAGTCGTTTACTCTCTGGTGGACCCGGCTCAGCTGGTCTTGGGCTCCAAATATCGTAGGTCCAATGAATCAGGTCAACCGTTAGGCATTTTTGCGTTCGTCGGAGAAACGTTGCTGGAGTGGGTTTTGTCTTGCAAAACAATTACGCGCGAAAGGGGACTTAAAGTCTACCAGTAAGCTAGCGGATTATGAAGTCTACTTTAATATAATTGTTGACCACAAACAACATACCCTTCGCCTAAAAATCAATATCAACTAGACCCAATGCCTGAGACGGCCTATTAATATTTTCACGGTAAGGAGAGGTCCGTCAAGACGAGGTGATGTCTGTTTGGTAGCAGTCCCCTGTGGGCGGAAATTTACTTTGTGGACAGAGGCCCCTCGATACTGGTTCGACATATGGAGCAGATTTTAGCTACGAGGTGGGGCAGACGGGGTGCTGACGCGAGTACTTGAAGATTAGAGGGCAATACGTAATATGGTCATCTGATCTTCTTGTATTGGATACACTGGCCAGGTGAACTGTGAAAAACAGTCAAAATGAAGTGTTGCGGAGGTACCGGGACCCAAGAGCTAGGAGGTCGATTTGGGAATCCAGGAGGCTCACTGGCACGAGGCATATATGGGTGACTGATTTTCCACTTTATCCTCGGAGAGAAAAGAAGGAAGAAGACGCAGAGAAAGAGAGAGAAGAGAAGATCATGACAAATAATAATAAAAAAAAAAAAAAAAAAAAAAAAAAAAAAAAACAAGAAAGATAAGAAATGAAACAGGAAACACGACAGAGAGAATGAGAAGTGAATAATGACGAAAGAAAGGACGAGAAGAAGAAGACGAGAGATGGAGAAAGAAGACTATTGGTTGAATGACAGAAGGAAAAGCACGAAGGAAAAAAGTGAAATGCGCACCACTACAATGGGGACTAATGCCGAGGATATATGGAAGAGGAACGTGAGAGAACAATGGAGAATGAGGGCAGTGAGCGCATAGGAGAGAGCGTTAGAACAGAAGACTGAAGAAGGTAGATCAGAGAAGTAACAGGAGAAAGAGAGAATCAGAGAAATGAACCGGAGAGGGTGGACGGTAAGGAGGAACGAGGAGACACGACGAACAACCAAGCGACGTATACCGATGGAGAGTGAGAACGATGACCTTGTCGAAAGTGTGTGAAGTAGTAGGGTTCAGCCGCTCCGGTTGAGTACGGAGGCAGTGTGCCGGGACGACCAGACGTCGTGGGTAGGTTATACCGAGTGAGAGAGCGCAGGAACTTACATGGTAATGACCAAATGAAGAGCCGGGATCATGTGTTGCAGTTCCCGGGCACTGGGGTTTTCGCGCCAGGGGTGAAACTGAGTTCCATGCAGGCTAGCACCCCCTGAGGTGAAAACGCTGATACTGATTTTTTGTTTAACGACAGTCACTCCAGGGGGGTATTTGATCGTTAGTGATCAGCTAAGCCTTCGGCACCAGGGCCTTCGACTCCGTACCTGCCTCGGCACCAACATTCAATCGAACCGAAGCCCAATAATGGCTGCGGAATGTCAGGCATCGGAAGGAGATGAATTGGTATAATCTAGATACGGTATCTCAACGACTTGTGTTTTCAGAGCAGTGAACCGGTTTCTGACCGCGTATATGGGTCTTTGTTGTCCAGGTGGTTGCAGCAAGCGGTTACCAGGGTACTATTTGCGATCCCACCCCGGTGACGCAGATTGGGTTAGCGGTTTTTTTTGCTATACACAATGTACCGGTTTTCGAGGGTTTTCAGATTTGCATAAACAAATAATTATGGCTAATCTTGATTTAACCCATAGTTGCAATCATGGCAATTCGAAGTAAAGGTATAATAGGAGTTGGGTTGTCTCAATTTATGATAATGGCTACCGATGGCAGAGAGCGGGACGCACCGCCGAGGTGGGAGAGAACACTCTCCAGGGAGCAGTGAGTAAACCTGCATTAGCGCGAGAACCCAAATTATTAGAGGCCAAAACCATGTAAATTTAGGCAAAGAATGTGGACAATTTGAAGATTGCGGCAGCGAGGTAGGCGCATGCTTGAGCGACCACAGCCAATGCGACTGAAATACTCTATGACCCAGCCTAAGACAGCAGACCATGGTTATGTAGGCGACCAATCATGGGGTTTGTTAAGTACCTGGTAAGGACTTGACTTCTGTAGGTCTAAGTCACAACCAAAACATCCCCTAAGGTGGGCGCGGAGAACCAGAGGCATTGGGTATCTGGGTTTTTTTACTTTTTCCAATCCGTCGGTGAGAAAGAAGAGGACAGAGAGGGGAGGAGAAGAGCGAGAAGAAGGAATAAAAAAGAGAAAGAAACTAGAATTAGAAACAGTAAACACAAGACACTCCTTGATCGACGAACCAGTAGATATCACGGACCCCTCACTAGGTGCCATAGTGACACGTTTGGGTCAAGAGGGATTATGTATTTCGGTGTTCGCAAAGATTAACTGTTAGCACGACGAACTATCGACCTTCAAACTTTTACAAAGGTACCTGGAGAGGTTGACAGATCCCTGTTGCTAGCGCTGCTGGATCCCATTGTGGACGAAAGCCCAGCGAATCCACAGCAAAATGACTGACAATACTCGACGGCTGGAGCCAGCTGGTGCTCATTTGGGTTATTTGTGTGTTGTAACTAAAACTACTGCAATAGATTCGTTTCCACATAATATAATAGTTTGGTGGTTACATCTCAACTGGTGGTTCTAGAGGCGGTCATGGTGTTTTTTGCCAGTATCTCCCCCACCAGGGTACGGGAGGTATAAAACCTTTGATCAATCACCAAAAACAGCCCAACGAAGTGGCCGAACGAGGCATTGGACGTTTGCCAATGCTATCGGACATCTTAGGGACCTTGAGTGACCCAGAAAAAAACATCATTGTTCTTCGGTGCAAGAGGAGATGGAGGTGGGAGTAAGAAGTTGCAGTGGAAGATCAGGTGCTGTGCTCGGCAGTTGTGACAAAAGTACCAAGCTAAGCGAAGACCACGTGAAGGAGGGACACCAGCAAGCATCAACTGACAATCCTGACTCGGGACACAGTGGCTAGAGGGTCAAGTGGCCTTGTTGTCTGAGTTTAATCCGAGGGAAGTATTCGACGGGGGGGAATTGCACACACCTGGTAGAGAGTCGTCAGACCAAAACATTCCCTATAGTGTGCGGGACCAGAGAGACAAGTGGGTACTTTTGTGTCCAAATCTAAATCGGCACAGAGAAATCTCACTCGGACAATCGACTGAAAGGAGAACACATCCTTGTCGAAAGTTAGTGACCAAGTGTAGGGTAAGGGTGTCCTTGGCCGTGTGCAGGATGACGGTTTCGATTGGGAAGAGACCACAGGCCGTCTCCCACTTACCTATTATTCATGTTTTATCTTCTTTTATCTATATAGCTTTGACTGTATCCCATCTTGACTAAGCCGTTTTATTCTCACATCTCATATGCTCTCTGTCCTTGTTCTTTAATTGACTTGTCCCTCTCTCTCTTTGTTGTCATTTGTGAACATACTATCGTGAACATCTGTCTCTTCCTTGTTATCTCGTCACTTGTATCATCTGTTTTCCCACATCCCCCATATATTCACTTCACTTTGCCTTAATTACTGTATATGGCTCATACACATCAATGTAGTATACACCACTATATCACTTGCGTCCAAATTGACCTGCGTGTATCATGTGTGTAATCAAGAATTAGTTCTGATAAC